>JAJPUD010015882.1:0-35809 GCA_023553655.1 Myrmecobius fasciatus | reverse complement strand
CTCCCTAAGAAAAAATCTCCAGGGCCAGATGGATTTACATGTGAATTCTACCAAACATTCAAAGAACAATTAATTCCAATACTATACAAACTATTTGAGAAAATGGGGACTGAAGGTATACTGCCAAATTCCTTCTATGAGACTGATATGGTGCTGATAGCTAAACCAGGTAGGGTGAAAACAGAGAAAGAAATCTATAGACCCATTTCCCTAATGAATATTGTTGCAAAAATTTTAAGTAAGATATTAGCAATGAGATTACAGAAAGTCATCCCCAGGATAGTACACTATGACCAAGCAGGATTTATACCAGGGATGCAGGGCTGGTTCAATATTAGGAAAACTATCAGCATAATTAATTATATTAATAACCAAACTATCAAAAACCATATGATTATCTCAATAGATGCAGAAAAAGCATTTGATAAAATCCAACACCCTTTCCTATTAAAAACACTGGAGAGTATAGGAGTAAATTGGCTTTTCCTAAAAGTGATCAGTAGCATCTATTTAAAACCATCAGCAAGCATCATATGTAATGGAGACAAACTAAAACCATTCCCAATAAGATCAGGAGTTAAACAAGGCTGCCCACTGTCACCATTACAATTTAATGTTGTATTAGAAATGTTAGCTTTAGCAATAAGAGAAGAAAAAGAGATAAAAGGAATTAGAGTAGGTAATGAAGAAACCAAATTATCACTCTTTGCAGATGACATGATGGTATACTTAGAGAATCCTAGAGACTCAACTAAAAAACTACTAGAAACAATTCACAACTTTAGCAAAGTTGCAGGATTCAAAATAAATCCACACAAATCATCAGCATTTTTATATATTACCAACAAAATTCAGCAGCAAGTGATACAAAAAGAAATTCCATTCCAAATAGCAGATGATAGGATAAAATATTTGGGAATCTATCTGCCAAGGAAAAGTCAGAAACTATACGAACCAAATTACAAAACACTTTCCACACAAATAAAATCATTACTAATGAATTGGAACAACATTAATTGCTCATGGGTAGGCAGAGTGAATATAATAAAAATGACAATACTACCCAAACTAATCTACTTATTCAGTGCCATATCGATCAAACTCCCATGAAATTATTTTACAGATCTAGAAAAAAATCGTAGCAAAGTTCATTTGGAAGAACAGAATGTCAAGAATTGCAAGGGGATTAATGAAAAAAAAAATAGGCAGATGAAGGTGGCCTTGCTGTACCAGTTCTAAAACTATATTATAAAGCAACCGTCATCAAAACCATTTGGTACTGGCTAAGAAATAGAGCAATCGATCAGTGGTATAGGATAGGTTATCAGGACAATCTAGGCAATAACCTTAACAATTTAGGGTTTGATAAACCCAAAGACCTCAGTTTTTGGGATAAGCACTCACTATTCGGCAAAAACTGCTGGGAAAATTGGAAACTAGTGTGGAAGAAATTAGGGCTTGACCCACACCTAACACCACATACCAAGATAAGATCTAAATGGGTTCATGATGTAGATATAAAGAGTGATATTGTAAGCAAATTATAGGAACATAGTATAGTTTACCTCTCAGACCTGTGGAGACGGAATAAATTTATGTCTAAAGAAGATCTGGAAATCCTAATTGAACACCAGATAGATAATTTTGATTATATTAAGTTAAAAAGTTTCTGTACAAACAAAATTAATGCAGACAAGATTAGTAGGGAAGCATCAAATTGGGAAATCATCTTTACATTTAATGGTTCTGATAAAAGCCTCATTTCTAAAACATATAGAGAATTATCTCATATATATAAGAATTCAAGCCACTCTTCAATAGATAAGTGGTCAAGGGATATGAACAGACAATTTTCAGATGATGAAATTAAAACCATCTCTAGGCATATGAAAAGTTGCTCCAAATCACTATTGATCAGAGAAATGCAAATTAAGACACCTCTGAGGTACCACTACACACCTGTCAGATTGGCTAAAATGACAGGAAAAGATAACGATGAATGTTGGAGGGGATGTGGGAAAGGTGGGACACTAATACATTGTTGGTGGAACTGTGAATGGATCCAACCATTTTGGAGAGTAATTTGGAGCTATGCTCAAAATGTTATCAAACTGTGCATACCCTTTGACTCAGCAGTGTTTCTACTGGGCCTATATCCCAAAGAGATCTTAGAGGAGGGAAAGGGACCCACATGTTCAAGAATGTTTGTGGCAGCCCTCTTTGTACTGGATAGAAACTGGAAACTGAATGGGTGCCCATCAATTGGAGAGTGGCTGAATGGTATATGAATGTTATGGAATATTATTGCTCTGTAAGAAACGACCAACAGGACAATTTCAGAGAGGCCTGGAGAGACTTGCTTGAACTGATGCTGAGTGAAACGAGCAGAACCAGGAGATCATTGTACACAGCAACAACAATATTTCATGATGATCAATTCTGATGGACAAGGCTCTCTGCAACAAAGAATTGTCTCAAACCAATTCCAATTGTTCACTGAAGAAGACCATATACACCCAGAGAGAGGGATATGAAATATGGACCACAACATAACATTTTCATGCTCTTTATTGAGGTTTGTTTGCATTGTGTTTCCTTTCCCTGATTTTCTTTTTTTTTTTCTTGTAGATAGGATTTTTCTTGCACAACTTGTGAAGTATTTCATCATTAACATGTAGTGGACTTCCTGCCATCTAGGGGAGGGTAAGGGACTGGGGGTAAAATTTGTAATGGAAAGCTTTGTAAAGATGATTGCTGGGGAACTATCCATACATATGTTATACAAATAAAAAGCTTTAATAAAAAAAATGTATAAAGTCATTCCCCAATTAACAAATGGTTAAAAGATATGAAGACAGTTTTCAGATGGAGAATTTAAAATTATCTAAAGTCATATGAAAAATTCTCTAAATCACTATTGATCGAAGAAATTACTCTGAGATAGCATCTTATACCTGTCAGATTGGCTATTATGGCAGAAAAGGAAAATAACAAATTTTGCAAAAGATATGGGAAAATTAGAACACTAATGCATTGTTGCTGGAGTTGTGAACTGATGCAAACATTCTGAAGAGCAATTTGGAACTCTGCCCAAACGGTTATAAAACTGCATACTCTTTGATCCAGTAATACCTGTAATAGATATGTATCCCAAAGAAACTGTAAAAATAAAAAGGGAAAAGGACCCACATTTAGAAAAATATTTATTGTAGCTCTTTTTATGATATCAAAGAATTGGAAATCAAGAGGATACCCATCGGTTGGAAATGGCTAAACAAGTTGTAGTTTATGAATGTAATGGAATACTATTGTGCTGTAAAAAATGTTAAGTTGTAAAGACTTACAATGCTGAGTGAAATGAGTAAAGGCAGGATAACATTGTACACAGTACTAGCCACCATGATAATGATCCAGGATGAGCCATAATGATCAAGTATGATAGAGTTAACTCTTCCCTGCAATATAATGATCCAAGATAATTCCAAGGGACTTAAGATGGAAAATGTTATGCACACCCAGAAAAAGAATTGTGGGTTCTTAATGCATAATGAAGCATACTAATTTTATTTAAAAAATAATAAAATAAAATGTATTCATAAAAATATTTCCCAGGTTTCATATGGTTTATTTGTATTAAAATTTAGATAATGCAAGTGATTTTGGTATCAATTAAATTTGCATCCTAAAAATAATCTTGCCACTTATCACCTCAAGAAAGCAGAATTTCAGATTCTTGTGCACTGATTGAAATCCTTCTTTAATCAGTCTTTAAATATTGTTGAATATTAGAAGCAGCCTCTGCCCTAAAGGAGGTTGTATTCTATTAAGGGAGGGGGAATGTCTATTTTGATTCAGTCCATGATTTATTATATTTGGGTTATCTCATATATTCTCCCTATTATCCTTGAATTTCTTTTTTCTTTTAAATATTTCTGACTTGGCAGTTTAGAGCCAAAATGTGGAAATAGCTAACCTCAGACTTCTAAGCTTTCTGTGTGTTGAGAGCTCTGGTTACTGGCAGAGCTGCCATTGATTCATCATCCTGAGTGCAATGGGAAAGCATCTGAATGATTTAATATAAGGGAGTAGCATTAATTATAGGATTCAGATCTGATATTTACCTTTATAATATATAATCCAATGTACATACTTGGTTGGTTGGTTGTTTGGTATCCTTCATTTTCAAAGAAAACCAAAATGATATCACTGTTTGAGTCAAGTTACAGTGTGTACAATTGTGGTTGATCAGACCAATAAAAGCTCACAATGTTCTGTGACAGGTTGGAGACAAATATTTCATATGAACATTTGGGGTAGCTTCTCTAATTTGAACATCTCACATTTTTTCAGGCTAATTCTATTCTGCTTTGCACATGGAGCACAGCACCTTCTCTGATGAGGACACACCATGCTGGGCAGTCCTGTGTCATACAATTGATTCTAACATTTTTAAGAGATATGATGAGAGTATCTTTGCACTGCTTTTTTTGATTTCTCCGTGTTGTATCAAATTCCAATATTTCATTGCACTTCAAAGTTTTATTGTGTTTAGTTAAGGAGAATACAGTATTGCTGATGAAAAAGTCAGGAAATCCACAAGTCTTCAACTGTAAATGACCACTGCTGTTACTGTTTCTAACTCTTCCTCCCAAGGACTCCCTGACATGTCTCGTAGTTGGAAAGCCTTCTAGCATTCGAGTGGCCCAGAACTTTGAGCTTTTCCTCTTTTGACACGTTGATGATAAGGGCCTTCAGCTTTCCATATAATTTTCCTTTGACCACATTGGGATTCATCATGGTGGGAGCATGGTGTTTTCATGTATATGTAAATGACAAGTCATTATGTCATGAATCTGTCATATACTCATTCTGAAATGTGAGCTTGTGTACTAGATTAGTTATGATTGCAAAACATATACCAGCTTCAAGGTGCTCCCTTTTTTGTGTCCTTTGTGTCCTTGTGTGAATCCACCTCTTACTTCAATAACTTGGCCTTCATTTGCCAGCCTTGTTTCATTCAAGGTCGCTATTTGGATGCAATACCTGGTGAGTTCTCTCACAAGAGCTATTCTTCTTTCAGGGCTATGGAATTTTGTTGTCTATAATTATATGCACATTCCATGTATCAATGGCGAGATGAATCAGATTTACAAAAGCTTTTGTACATATTTTAGTATCTTTCCTACTGAATGAAATACCCACCTGCTACAGTAATCAGGTAAGGTTTGGGTAAGCAGACAATTGTTAATCATTTCCTCACACATGCAGGTGAGCACTGAAATCCTTAAAAGGCTGCTCAGAAACAAAGGGGCAGTTGAATCCCACTGCTGCTTCCAGTATGAAGACAACCCTAAGGCCTGAGCCACCTGTGTGTAGGACTGTGACTATGCTTCATTGCTTGCCTATTGCCATAGAGCTGTGAGGAAATACATATGGAAAGATGGTATAGTGATTTCTTTTGATTCATGTGTAAATTGGGTTTAAATGAGGAAGAATTGTCTCACTCTTTTCCTGTGCAGTGGCAGGGCACAGTCAAGATTATTGGTGATGACTCAAAATTCAGTGGATGACCTGGGCATCTGCAGTGTCTAACCAAGATATAGGTGCTCCACAACACCTGCTGCAGGTGCCTTCATGGCCCTTGAAACTAATTACTTGCATCCTTCCATTCCAGCAGGGGAAGTCTTTGCATAACTGAGGTATGTGCCCCCTTTTACTCTTACTCACCCCAGGGTTTGACACACTTTGGTGACCCTCAAGCTGGTTTAGCCTGTCTGCCAAAACGGTTTGCTAGGGCATGGTCACTGTAGGATATAGCTTCTTGGAATCACACGTGAGAGTTAGATGGATCAGGTGGACACCAAAGGTCAAAAGCAGCCTTATAAAGAGTTTGGTAGCCTTCACACCAGAAGTATTGGTCTTCCCTGATCACACCCTAAACCCCAACAAATATGGAAATTTAGATCTTGACAACTTAAATGACTTAAACAAGTGACATAAATAATAAATTAGTATAACTGGTATTTGAACTTTATTCATGTCTGTGAATTTTTATCTGTGCATGCATGTGTGTGTGTGTGCATGCACGCACATGTGTGTGTGTGTGTGATGTGAAAACTTGTCTTAACCAATCACAGGCCTTAGATTAAGTGTGAAAAATGTTTGAAAAATTTTTCATGGAGTAATTTTGATTCTGGGCCTCCTCTCTTCCCTATTATGAAGAAAAGAACACATTTTACTTTTGAAGTGTATAGAGGACATTTTACTTCCCATCTTTCCATTATAGTATAATTGCCTGAAGAGATGGCATCTGGTCATAGTGTTCATATGAGGAAACAAGAGTAGACTGAATGTAGCCTTATACTTAAGGAGAAAAATTTGAAAATGTCATGAATAAAAAGAAATTCTTACACTGATAAACTATTCTATTCCTTCAAATTGTTCAAATCATCAAATTGTTTGAGGATTATTACTTTGTAATATGGTTTGATATCTGGTCCGACTAGACTACCTTCCTTTATTTTTTTTCATTTATTCCTTTGATAGCTTTGAATTTTTGTCCTTCCAGAAATATTTTTTTTATTTTTTCTAACTCTATAATATATTTTTGATATTTTGTTAAGTATGGGACAGAAAAAGTAAATTAATTTAGGTAGAATTGCTACTTTCACTATTTTAACTCAGCCTACTTATGAACAGTTGATATTTTTCCATGTTTTTAGATAAACCTTTATATGTGTCAAAAGTGTTTTGTAATTGTGTTCCTATAGTTCCTGGATTTTTTCTTATCAGGTAGAATTTCACATGTTTTTTATTGGTTATAATTATTTTAAGTGGAATTTCTCTAATTTGCTACTGGGTTTTGTTTGCCATATAGAAAAATGCTGATGATTCATGGGCACATTTTAATATCCTGCATGTTTGTAAGATTATTATTTCATTTAATCTTTAATTTATTCTCTACTTTTCTCTAAACATACCATCATTTAATCTTGAAAGTGTGACAATTTTGTTTCCTCCTTCCTTATTTTAATTTCTTCAATTTCTTTTCTTCTTTTGCTGTAATAGAATATATTTAGAGTAATTATTAAATATTAAATTAGAGAGGTTATAAAGAGCATCCTTGATCTAAACTTCTTAGGAAGGTTTCTAGGTTATCCCCATTACTGATAATGCATGGTGAAAGTTTATATAAATGTTTGTTATTTTAAGGAAAGCTCCATACATTCCTATGTTCTCTGGTGTTTTTAAGAAGAATGGTGAGATAGCTTGATGGTGCAGTCAATAGAACATCAGCACTAAAGCAAGGAGGAGCTAAGTTCAAATTTGACCTCAGACACTTAACACTTACTAGGTTTGTTACCCCAGGTAATTTACTTAACCCCAGTTGCCTTACAAATAAAATAAGAGTAAAAATTATTATATTTTGTCAGATTAATTTTTCTGTATCTATTAAAATATTGAGATTTTTTTTCTCCTGGGTTTGTTATTGATAAGGCCAGTTATGCTGATATTTTTCCTATAATAAACCAGTTCTGAATTCCTAGTATTACCCCTCCCCTCTATAATACATTGCTTTAATGTCTTCACTAGTGTTTTTTTTTCTTTTTCATCAATATTCATTAGGAAAATTAATCTACATATAGTTTTCTGTCATTTTTTTCTGGTTTGGGTACCAATGTTACATTTGTGTCTTAAAAGTAATTTGGCAGGGCTTCTTTGAATTTTCCCCAAACAGTTTGCATAATATTGGAATTAATTGTTCTCTAAATGTTTGGTAAAATTTATTTGTGAGTTCATAGAATTTTTTTTCCTTAGGTAGTTAGTCACTGGGTTGATAGTTATTTATATATTCTATTTTCTTTTGTGTTAATTTGAGAGTTTATATTTTTGTAAATATTTATCATTTTCAGTGTGATTGTTAACTGAACATGTAACTGCACAAAATTACCTTGAATAATCACGAGTTCACCCTTTTCATTTTTGATAATGATATTTTGATTTTCTTCTTTCTTTAAATAAAATTAACCGATACTTTATCTATTTTATTTTTTTAATTAACATCAACTCATGTTTTAATAATTCAATGGTTTTCTTACTTTGAGTTTTATTAATCTTTCTTTTAATTTTCAGGATTTTCAATTTGGTGTTTCATTCATGATTTTAATGTTATTTTTCTAGTTCTTTTTTTTTTTTAAGTGACATACCCCCTTCATTGATCTGCTCTTTATTTTATTGATATAAGTATTTAGAAATATAAATTTTGCTTTAAGTGCTGCTTTGACTATATCTTATAAAATTGGACATGTTATCTTATTGCTGTCACTGTCTTTAAGAAATTATTGATTACTTCTATGATTTCTTCTTTGACCCACTCATTTTTTAGGATTTGACTATTTGGTTCCTGATTAGTTTCATTTGATGTTTCCTTGGCCCATTTTTGAATAAAATTTTTATTGCATTATAATTTAAAATGTTGCATTGAATTTTTCTGCATTTGGTTTTGTGGGTTTTATCCCTTTATACATGATCAGACATATTTGTATAAATGCCAAGTAAAAATAAGAAAAAAAATTTGTTTCTCTTCTCATTCAATTTTATCCATAAGTCTGTCATAGCTAATATTTCTCTAAAATTGTCTTCATCTCCACTTTTTCGACCTTGCATTTTTAGTTAGGTTCATTAGATTCTGAAAGAAGAATGTTTAGTTCTCTCATTAATATAGTTTTACTACTTAGTTGCTTCTGTGATTCAATTAACTTTCATTTTGAAAATGCTATACCACTATGTACAAATGCATTCACTATTGTTATTGCCTCATTGTCTACAGAATTATTTGACAAAAATGTACTTTCTCCTGCTTATCTCTTTTTTAAAGAGATCTTTTTGTTTGCTTTGGCTTTGGGTTCATGTTTGCTATCTCTGTTTAGTTTACTTTTTTTTTTTAAGTACAGCTGATGTATAATAGATTCTCCTTTTGTCTTTTACATTTAGTCTTTAGGTTTCTCTCGGCTTCAAGTGTGTTTTTTTAGTAGAATCATATTTTCGGATTCTGGTTTTTAATCCTCTCTCGTATTTGCTCCTGTTTTTTTTGTATAAGTTCATCCCACTCATATTGACAATTATTATTATTACTAACTGTGTATTTCCCTCCATCCTACTTTTTTACTCACTTATCCTTTCTGTCCCTTTCTCATCATTGTCTCTGATTGTATTTCTCTCTCTCTCTCTTTCTTTCTCTCTCTCTCTGTCTCTCTCTCTCTCTCTCTCTCTCTCTCTCTCTCTATATATATATATATATATATATATATATATGTTCCTTTTGAAAAGTTGTAACTTTAATTATGTGTTTGGGTTATATTGGTCATAAGTCATAAATTGAAATTGGAATATAATTTTATCAATACAGTATTTACTTAGACATGAAAAGAACTAAATGTGCATTATACCTACATAATTTTGTTGGTGTTATGCCTTCAGTCACTTTTTTGCAACTTTTCCAGATTGATAAATAATATCTATGGTAGAGGAAAATAAATGAAAATTATTATGTGAAGAAGAGAGGTGATTTGTGAAGTCACATTTAATATTATTATAACACTTAGTATGAATCAACTCTTTGTCCATGTCATATTCACAAAATCAAGTAATTCCATGATGAAATATTCATAAGTTTAACCAAATTTTATGTTTTCATATTCAACTTTCTAATACCATATTTACCAATAAATAGATTTTTAAACTCTCCATTAGATTTAGACTGTTAATTGATTCTATTCATCATAAATTACCATTCTAAGAAAGTCATGTCATATAAATATGAAAAATCTGTGCCACATTTTGCAAAAAAAAAATTACAAATTCTAAAAAAATTATCTATTATCTTGAAATTAATTTTCTTTTTACCTTCTTTCTTTTTAAATCTTGGAATTTGATTTTCAAACCTTTCTAAAAAGTCATATAGTTTTTTTTTTTAATTTTACTCTTTAGACTCCTAGATCTCTACAGAATATTTCACCTTGTTACTCTGCTACTTCTTCTGCATTATAGGATTTTATTGTTTCTGTATATCAAACAATCTTTTGGCAGTCTTGTAAAACTTATGGATTCTTTATTTATTTGCAAATACTTTTTAAAAAATCTTAATTAAAGAAATGCTATTTTCACTTAGTGATTAATGAAATGAAGTGTATTTTTTTGCATCCAATTTACTGCCTTTCCTATCCTCCCAAACAAATATTTTCATGGACTTCAAGCTAAGAATTTTTTTTTTTTTTTTTTTTTTTTACAAATGCTCTATTCCATCACCTTCTAGGATACAGCTCAGTCATTCAGTCATTTCTTTTAATGACTGTTTGAATATTTCTTCTTGGTTTCTTTTACTGGCTCATAAAAGACAAAAAAGAGTAAACTTTAAGTGTTCAAATTCCTTAAATAAACTTCAGGCAAGCCTGAAGACTACTCTGAATTAAATCTCCAATATCAAATCAAGTTTTCCATCAAAATTTCCAACAGCAGTGCCTTGTGATTCCTGATGCCACTGAAAAATGGCCTCAATCAGAACTACAGAATTTGCATATGCATAATATAATTTGAGTACTAATGCATTTGACCACTGGGGAACTCTTGATATAATTATGTTAATTTTCAATATGCTTCCCAATGTTATTTCTATACCAATGATTGCTTACAGTCAAGTTAATTTATTTCATTTAAAATGAGTTATAAAAATAAATAGATAAAGCAGAATATTTGAAACAAGCTGTGCAGTATTAGAAATCACTTCAGCGAATTTCCTTGATGAAGACATATGACAACTTTTGGAAGAATTAAAAACAATTGTATATTTTTTTGGTACAGATGATTTTAAGAATAAAATTACTATACCAAGATATGTCTCAGAAAGATATATAGGCCATGTCCTCATGTACCAAGTGAACAGATTGCACTTTTTTGTGTTCATTACAACCATCTTAAAAATTGATGTGTTGACTTTCTAATCAATTTGTCTGGAGCAACAGGAATTGATCATGCAGATGGACAAAATGAATGGATTGGCTTTCTACTATCTAGTGTAACTGCCAAGTATAGTCATGACCATCATTAAACAATTTCAATTCTACTGAGAAATCATTAATAACTAATGATGCACAGGGAACCTGAATCTAAGAAAAATAGCTAATTTAGAGAACTACACTTTGTAAGTTTTCAAGGTTAAAATGCCTAAGTCTTGTTAGTGTTTGTGACTGAGGTAGCACAGAGGTAGTATAGAGTAAAACTTATATTGACTCAGAGATTGAATTTTCTTCTCTTTCATAAGATATAAAGTCTTTTCTTCTATTTCCCATCTGTGTGCTTTTCTGGTACAACTAAATAAAACAACTGGGAGTGGCATCTAGGTTTATAGACTTTTATTCATGAATTCAACAAATATTTATGGAGCACTTAAGATTCCATGATAAAGGCTCACACACCCACACACACAGATACACACACACCCAAAAGCCAAACACAGTGGTATTTCACTCTCTCTTTTTCTTTTTTAACTGTTTAGGTTTTTCCTCTGTATTGATGAGTTGATGGGTACTTTTATGTTGGGGTAGATAGAAAGAATGAGAGAGCATGACAGGAAAAGAGAGAAACAGAGAAACAATGAGACAGAGATAGACACAGAGATGCCACATGAAAGGCATTGTAGAATACAAGAGGGAAAGCAGAATATTTTCTCAAAAGAAACTTAAAGAAAGTAGCCTTCTGTGTGCTCATACATCCTCACTCTCTGCCTTTCATCTATGGTTGTAGAGCCAAGCTCATTATTTCCAGATACGATTAGCAAGTAAATGTACTTTATAAATCAATGAATGAATAAATGAACAAGTTATCATTATGCCTGATATTCTGTATCATCTTGTAGATAAAATATAAATTTTGACAGAGCTCCAAATACCCATGAGTTTAATAGAACTACAGAGTATATTATCTTCTGAACATTTTTATCATGACCTTGGTTAGCTATATTACACTCATTTTGTACTTTAATCATGTCATAGTAATTCATGCTCTGTTTTTACATATTTGAATAACTTTTAAATGTGCACAATTCAAAGACTAGAGAATATTTTTTCCCCTAAATTTCTTCTCTAGACACTCTCAGGATAACAAAAGAATGGAAGTGTCAGCACCAGTAATGATTTGACTTTTCCCCCAATGACCTAATTTTGATAAGACATCAATTCAATATATTTCAAAATAGATCAGATTAATTTACAGATTGGCCCAATTCTGTCAATAAATATTCTCAGTACTCAATTTTCATTTGATCCCACTCCACTTTAGATTTGTGAATGTCAAGTTGTCAAACAATGTCAGCCATTTATTAAACTGATAGCAATAGTGCAAGGACCTAATTCAGTTAAGCTAAATAATATGCAAAAAGGAAGCATAGAAAGTTAACTTGAGCTCTTAAACACTCTCAAAGCTATCATTTTAAAGTAGAGCTTAATTTAATTATACTGAATACTAAAAATGTCAATGAAGGGGAAGAGGTACTATAAAAAACCTTTTTGAAATCAGTTTAAAATATAGATCTACATAGATGGAACACTTATTCAATATGTCCTAAAATGACCATCAAAAATCTTAGGATCAATGACATAGAGAGATTGAAGGAAACTTCCTTCAGAATCAAACAATCGACAAATTTCATTAAATTCCTATTGTGTTTTAGGAATTGTAAGAGATGCTTGTTATGCAAATATAAGGAATAATCCAAAAACATTCTATTCTAAGAGTAAGGACAGTGTACATATAAATATATGAGAAAAATACACACAGAATCAAAAGAAAGATGTTAATTATGAATTTATTTGGAAATACAAGTCACTAAAACTTGACTGGGGAGAATCAAGATCCAGGAATTGTTTCTAAATCATATCTTTATTTTAAAAAATAAAAAAAAGGAGAATTGATAAAATCATATAAATTCCATCTTTCATGCATCAAGAA
Source organism: Myrmecobius fasciatus (assembly GCA_023553655.1). Classification (NCBI taxonomy): domain Eukaryota; kingdom Metazoa; phylum Chordata; class Mammalia; order Dasyuromorphia; family Myrmecobiidae; genus Myrmecobius; species Myrmecobius fasciatus. Next base: position 22,804 of record JAJPUD010015882.1, on the reverse strand, counting down.
TATTGCATTGACTCATATCTATTAAGTTATGCTTTGAATACTTTCTTAAAGGAGATGGATTAATACATATAGATAGAGAGATGGATAGGTGGATAGATAGATAGATGTTTTAAACTCAACTTCTTCATTGTCTCACCATTGTCTTATTCATTGGCTCACTAATTTTCTGAATTCTTAAAATAAGATTTTTAAGAATGCAGAATTATAACTATTTTATAATATTTTACATTGCCAAGAAATTAAATGGATTATTGAAAGAGAGAAAAACAAAGAGATAGAGAGAGACAAAAGCAGAGACAGAAGCAGTGCAGAATGCTCCTCCAAAAGCTAGCAAAGGTTCCCCTGTAATCTCCTTCTTACCAGTTGTATGACCTGTTTACTATCTGTGGGCTGAAAGCTGCAGCTTTAGTCTCAAAGGTCTGCTGATAGCTTGCTCACTTCATCCTATAATGGCCTGACCTGTGCTCTACTCTCACTCCAGAAATATTTTATGCTAGAAAATTATGTCACCCTGAATTTTTGCTGGCTCTACCACTTCAGAGTTTATTTTGAGGTGTTATTTTAATCTTGTTCATATAGGAATTTGGGAGAGTTAGATTGAAGCCTTGTCTTTTCTCTGCCATCTTGCCTTTGCCTCCTTCCTTGGAATTAATTTAATAAAATTAAAAAAAAATCTGTGATAATTCTTGCTTATTTATGAACTTCAATTTAGCCTAGTGCTGTGTTTTGCTTTCCATTAATAACTGTATTATTTGTCTGTCACTAGTTAACTCTTTTGATTAGAATAAGATTATTAAAAACAAACAAACAAACAAACAAAAAAACCTGAGTGAAACATATAGGTATTCCAGTTACAATTGCTCCTTTCAGTGTTCTTGAACTCCTTTCCTATCCCTTTATTTCATTTGCTATTCCTCCTGAAAACACATATCATTGGCTATAAGGGAAAAGAAGTACACCCTCATGACCAAACTCTATTTGCCTTTACTATTAAAAGCATACAGAATTGGTTAAATGAGAATCAAAAAGAGAAATAGTTTTAATGTTAATGCCAAGTTTTTAGCATTTTATTATGAACATATTTAATAATGTCTTACAAAAGAGGAACCACAATTTTTTGTAAAATTTCATTATATTAGAAATATTAAAATTTCAAGTTGTTTTGTTATTGATTTCTATCATTTTTGTGACTAATATGACAGAGGTAAGGGGAAATAACTATTGAAGATTCTTATCAATGCATCTATCTATTGTTATATCCATTATCTCATGCTCTAATTTTTTAAGCTCCAACATTCATAGGAGCAGAGTCGTCTCTTTTTAAAACTGTGCATCAAAAATTAACCTAAAAATTTATTGCAAGTTAATTTTTACATGTAAAGTATAATCATTCTCAATCTAAAATTTAAAATGGCTTCAAGACTTTTGAAAATGTTGCAGTTTTGTCAGAATTAAAAAAAAAGCTGTGGAAAATGAAAAGAAAGATGTGTCCTAAATCCATATTTATGCTAATTATTCAATTATATCTTTGAATTTGAAGTACAATTTTTGGATGTATTTTGAATATCTAAGTTTGCCTTATAGTTCTACTGAATTTTATTCCCAAATCTGTGGGAAAATCATTTGCAGAATGTTTATAAGTAGAAGTATAGATTTAAGTAAAAATATATATAATTTGTGTTGAATATTACACTAGAAAATGAAAACAGGAGAACTGACTTCTAGTTTTGATTTGGCTAATTTTGTCACTTCAGGAAAGTAATTTAATATGTACTGTTATTATCAAATCATTTGTATAAAGAGGAACTTGGAGCCACTTCTCCAAAAGTCTATGAATCTGGGAATCAAATATAACTCAACAGAACAAATGTGATTTCTAGTGAAATTTCCATTAGTATGTTAGTTGTATAATAAATTAAAATCATGCTGAAGTATAGTGTCTTCCAAAGCAAGACATTATTTATTGACAACAACATGGAAACTGTTAGTGAATCAGTCATTCCTCAGTAAATCAGTGAGTTGGGCATGATTAATTTATTAGTATGGATAGCAGTACTTGTTAGGCATCTAAGTGGCACAATGAATAGAGTGGAGAGTATGGGGTCTGGAATGCTTATCTTCTGGATTTCAAATGTTGTCTAAGATGATTATGAGTTTTATTACCCTCCTTCAATCACTTAATTTTGTTTGCTCCAGTTCCTTATGTATAAAATGAGCTGGAGAAGGAAATGGCAAACCACCCCAGTATCTTTCCCAAGAAAATGCCAAATAAGTTCATAAAGGCTCAGAAACAACTGAAAAACAACTGAACAACAATAAACAGTATCCAAGAACTTGGACTGGATTAGTGGCTTTTCTCAATGATCAGACTCAGAGTAAGGGCCTTTGAAGCCTAAGTGTCTTTTTTCTTTTTTTTTCTCAATTGGCTTGACTATACATTTTTTGTATCCTCCCTTGCTTTATGAGACCATAGCAGTCTCTAGCAATTTGAGCTAAAAACAAAACAAAACAAATATTATTCAGATTTCCCTTCTCTCCAATTTGACCTTGCCCTTAGAAACCAAGTCACCCCTAACTTTGAAAGCAAAGACAAAAGGACACTCTCTTGGGGAGGGCCTCTCCCAAGCTGGTTCTTTATTTAAATTTGTAAGATTGCAGATACCTTGGAGGCTAGGAATGATCACATTCTTTTGAGTTCAAATTGGGCCAGGTCCACTTTGGAGCTTTGCTGATTTTCCTAAGGATTTTGACAAAATGGGAAAAGGATGGATTACAAAGTAATATTAATTACCCAGTGACCAGTTTAGAATGACGTTGTAAAATATGAAATTTAAAATAAATTTAGAATAGTTAATTACTTGAACTTCAACCTAAAGCTTTGGTTCTCTTAAAAATAACCATCTTATCTGAATACCCACAGTAATGAAACTTTGTCTCTTTTATTATGAAATCTGTTGCATTGTTGTTGGACAGAGCTAGTTCATATATTGAATTAAATTTTAAGCTTTTGGATCAAACTTTTTATTTTTAATGCTTCATTATACTACTATACTGAGGATGTTTTTAGAATTGAATGCTATGTGAATCAGAGAATGAATTCCTGAAAAGGACTAATTAGATTTCAATATTTTTTTCTTAAGAGATACATTTTAACAAATCAATAAGTCAAGAGATTTTTTTTTCATTCTTTATCTTTCAGAGTAGAAAAGGAGACAGTAGAGTGGGCCAATATGTTAGAAAAAAATATTTCTTACTCTTTAGTTGACTGGTTATTCAAATTCATCCATGTTACTGAATTAAAGGAATACAGAATAGAAAAATTGATCATTACAATGTTCCCACAATATAAGTATAGTTCCTTAATCTTAGAAGACCATGGAATTTTATACATTGCATAAAGACAAAGGGCCCCACACATGAAATGTCCTTTTGTTGGCTAAAATAATCAGTCACATCCACATCAAAGGAGTTCAGCAGTTTACCAGTGCAAAAATATGGGAATCTAATCACAGAGACAAGGAATTTTATGCTTGTGTGTAATTGATCAAAACAAATCTATTTGCTTGTGACAGAGGGCAGCAAGTTGAAGACAGACAACTTTATTTCATCAGAAAAATTTAAACGAGGATAATTGTATGTTGGTTCTATAGAAAGAGACAGAATTTCTAATATCAGAAGTTATGATTTAGTGATTTGCCACATGTTCATTATATAGCCACTTCATTTTAATTATAATCTAAGTCTGTATCTACATTCCCCATGTATTTCAGAGAGAATGTGCTCCAGGTTTCTGAGGGGAGTGTTTATATTTTACTATAGTATCTTAAAGAGTACCTTTACTAAAAGTTACTTGATTGATTTTTAATGGAAGCACTCTAATGGGGAAGTGTGAGTTATATGTTCATATAAACCCATAGTTTATCCGTAGAACAAAAATAGGAGTCATCCTTCGCTGAATCCAACCCACAAGTATAAGTCTAATTCATAGAGTACAGCCAAGAAAAAGTATTGTGATTGAGTTGTTATTTCTTTCTGAGATTTTTATTTTGTTTTTATTTAATTATGAAAATATATAACCCAAACTAACAGCCAGATATCTTTAAAAGTAGAGGAAATGCAGTCTCTTCACTTTTAGTAGATGAAATAACAATGTTGCTTGTGTTCTAAAATATTATTATTTTTTTTACAAATGTAAGTACTTTCCTTTTTACTCTTAGCTCATCAGAAACTTTGTCACGGTCTCCACAGAAACCCAACAATGGAGAATATCCTTGTAGCAGAAATCTTCTCCAGATGGCAGTTTCTCTATTAGCAGCAGGAGAGCAAGATTAACCACCCAGCCTGCCTCTGATCCAATACAAAGAAACTCTCAGAGAATATTCAAGTTGAATCATCAATTAAATTCACTCTGAAGGGCTATTAAGATATAATATATTGTCAGTTTAGCCAAATTACACTCTAAATAAAATTCACCTCATTTTTCTTCTGCTTGTAGCTCCCCCTGTTGGCAATATCATGCTGTGTACAAGCAAGCAGATGGAATGTCATATAGACACCAGGCAAGTAACTCATCATCTGCAAGGTCAAAACTGGCTTTTACTTTTATCCAGATGCTGATGATTTTCAAGCCATTTTACTATTTCTTACAAATGAAATATGCAAACAATAAATAAATTCAAAATGACTCACCTCGTTTGGCAGCCAGGTTTGAATTTAGTATCAATTTTCCTCATTTTTTAGATCATCACTGCATAAATCTTCACATATACACCACATATTTCATAATGTTAATGGATAACTGGCTTAAATATCATATTGACAAGTTATTATTCTGAAGCAAAGCAATTGATAAATTCTTCAAAGTTTGAAGAAAAACAATTTTGTAGGAATCAATTAAAAGTATTTTGACATGAATCATTTTTTAACTGTTTACCCTTCTCCTAAGTTGACAAATATGAAATTGAATCAATCCCATGATGAGTTTGGCACAACTCTAGGAAGGAGAAAAATTCATAGTGTATTGTCTCTAAACTCCATAATCTGCCAACTAATCAATTATTCAAAGAAAAATAAACATTTCACCTTTTAAATATCAGTTTTTTGGACTCCGAATATATTATGGTTCCAATTTAAACAGCTGAATATCTTCACAATTTGAAATAAATTCAGAATACATTGTGCTAATAATTTCACTTGAGAGAGCATTGAGATGATGTTTTTTCATTGACAAATTTCCTTTCCTGAAAAGTGTTTTGAATACTCATGAGATATGTGATAAATGAAAGCAGAGAAACTTTTATTTTAATGCTGCTTGTTTTTGACAGAGGGTTCCAAAACAATACAAGTTCAAATCTTAAGAGGAAAGAAATATTTTAAAACTGGTTAGTTATTTTATCTTTGGAGATAGGTAGCTGTGGTAATTCATTAAATGCTCTTTAAAGGCAAGGGATACTTCATTTTGGACTTTTTATATCCAGTACTACCTCAAAATAGGCATTTACTACCTACATATCTATCTCTCAGTTCATCAGTTTCATGGTGGTATGCTTCCTGCTTTCTGGATAATCGACGGTCTTCTCAAGCTTTGCCAGTCACCAGTGGAGAAAAACAAGGTTGTGTGCTTGCTCCTATGCTTTTTAGCATGATATATTCAGCATACACTTTCAATGAGGACAACTATTAAATCAAAGTAAGCTATTGCACCCATGATAAATTCTTCAATTTGCATAGGCTATAAGCCAAAAATATAGTGTAGGGAGTGTTGGTTTTTTGTTTGCAGATGATTATGTATTCAATTCAGTCTCCAAAGATGCGGTGCAAGAAAGTATAGATTGATTTTTCACTGCTTGAGCTAATTTTCACCTAATAATTAACACCAAGAAAACACAGGTATTCCATCATCCAGCACCACACCATCCATATGTGGAACCATCAGTTACCACAGGTGGTGAAGTTTTGAATGCTGAGGATAAGCTGAATGAATGCTATCTTTCTCTTTTTATACACTTCTCCATTTTTATGTCCAACTCTGAGTAAAATTCCTAGAGCCTTTGTACTGTTAGCATTCAAGAAGTCCTTACAATTCATCTACTCTGAACTTAGCAATTGAGACATAAAGAAATGGAGAAATAGAGAGGCCCTAGGCATTGTAAAGAAGAGCCAAAATTTATAAACATATATTCAGAATACAAGTATAGTTTCTTCTCACTACACCCTGCTCACTCGCTAAATGAAATAATTTATAAATATCTATCTGTTTAAAATCTAGTCAAATTTATGGTCCTACTAACCCTTTAATTAGCTTATTGCTTCTGTATTGTGAATCCTAACATGATTTTTTTTCTATGTTGCTCAAATTACAGGACTTTGAAAGTAAAAGTAAATATATTTACATACATACATACATATATACATATACATTGAACAAAGAATATGCATGATTACACTAATATATGTATGTATTGAATTTGAGGAAAAACCACATTATATATTTTGGTTGAAAGAACATAATACTAAAAATCAAGAGAATTGGGGAAAGTTAGTATCTTGCCTCTAACACTCATCAGTTTTATTGCCATGAGAAAAGTCACCAAAATGATCATATTCTTAATGTTTTCATATGAAATTGGATAAATTATTTTTGCATCAAATATTCTCCATATTTGTACAAACAGAGGTGGAGCTAAGATGGTAGAGAGCAGACAGGACTTTCTGTGACCTCCTCTGATCTTCTATCAAACCAATAGTTTAACCTTTAAACTGGTTTTGGAGTCAAAGAACCCAAAAATATTTGGAATACAACACATTTCCAGAACAAGATACCTTGGAAAAACTTCAGAACAGGTCTGTTTCAAACAGGTAGGGGTGTAGTCTGCCAAGCCCAGCCTTAGCACAGGAAGACTGGGGAAAGGAGCTGGGATGGGGAGTCAGAGTGTAGTAGCTTCCATGCACCTGGGAATATTTTGTGAGCCTCTTAGGCTACTCTGTCCTGGTTGCAAGCAGATGGTTTGACAGATTTCCTGTAAAAGTCAAATTGCAAACCACTGAGACTAGGAAGAACACAAGACCTAGCTGTGATTACCTAACAGCAAAAGTCAATCAGCAGGACTGCCCCAGGGCAAATTAAAACAGCTGTAGCTCCTTTGCATTGAACCAGTCTTAATCCTTAAAAAATGAATTAAAAAAACCCAAAACAACAACAACAACAACAACAACAAAAAAAAAACTCTCACCACAAATAGCTTTTATGGAGAGAGAGAACAGACCTCAAATCCTGAGGTTCTTAAAGGTAAAGCAACTCCAAAGGAAGCCAAAAAGAGAGATATGAGTTGGTACCTATTTCACAAGGCTTACTTGGGAAGATTTCATAAAGGATCTTAAAAGAGAGTTAAAAGAAAAATAGGAAAAGTAAATAAGGTCTTTGCAAGAAGGGATAGGAAAAGCATATAACTCCTTACAAAATAGATTTGATGAAATGTGAAAAGCATATAACTCTTTACAAAATGGATAAGAAAAAGTTACCAATTCATTGAAAAGCAAAATTTGTGAAATAGGGAAAAAATTCAATGAACAAAACAATTCAATTGGCCAAATACAAAAGAAACTAAAAAAGTAACTAAAGAAAATAACACACTAAAAATTAGAATTGAACAAATGGAAGTGAATGATTCAAGAAGACTTTAAGAATCAGTCAAACAAAAAGAAAAAAAAATGAAAAAAAAATAGAAGAAAATATGGAATACCTCCTAGGATAAACAACTGACCTGGAAAAATAGATCTAGGAGAGACAATCTAAGAATTATTGAACTTCTTGGAAGCCATGATGAAAAAAAGAACCTTGACATAATCTTACAGGAAATCATAAAGGAAAACTGACCTGATGTCTTAGAATCAAAAGGTAAAATTGCCGTTGAAAGAATTCACCAGTCACCTCCTGAAAGAGACCCTAAAATTAAAACCCCAAAGAATATTGTGGCTAAATTTCAGAAGTATCACACCAAGGAAAAATTTTGTTTTTATTAAAGCTTTTTATTTGTATAACATATGTATGGGTAGTTCCCCAACATTGATCTTTACAAAGTTTTCCATTACAAATTTTACCCCCAGTCCCCTCCCCTCCCCTAGATGGCAGGAACTCCACTACATGTTAATAATGTTGAAATGCTTGAGAAGTTATGCAACAAAAATCCTATCTACAAGAAAAAAAAGAATCAGAGAAAGGCAACACAATGCAAGCAAATGTCAATAGAGATCATAAAAATGTTACGTTGTGGTCCATATTTCATTTCCCTCTCTCTGGGTGTATATGGTTTTCTTCAGTGAACAATTGGAACTGGTTTGAGACAATTCTTTGTTGCAGAGAGCCATGTCCATAAGAATTGATCATCATGTAATACTGTTGTTGTTGTGTATGATGATCTCCAAGGAAAAAATATTGCAAGCAACCAAAAAGAAACAATTTAAATATGGAGGAGCCATTGTTGTGCCACAGTTCCATGTCTCAGTTTCCCTCAATTACTCTGTTTCAGTTTCTCTTAATTGTTCTGCCTCAATAATAACCCTCCCTCCCCACTTCCTGATCACCAAGAATAATTGGGATAGCATTCCAAAGAGTCATAAAAGCTCTAGATGGCCCATCTCAAATACCTAGACATACCCCTTATCTTTTGGCTTCAAACTTAATGTTTTTTAGCTTCTTTCCTAGCTTCTCAGAATTTATGATCCATTCCTCCACACCCCCAAACTGTATGAACTGAATTGATAGTCCTTTCCTGGATCTCCAATCCCCCCAGTTTCCTAACCGTCCTTCTGCCTCTGGAACTCTTTGTTCCCCTGAGTGCTGGGAACCCTATAAGAATCCTGGGACCAAATTTACTTATTGCTGGATACTTGAGATCCAGTGGCTGGCTAATGTTTGCCAGTCTAAACTCTCAATGGACTTTGAGCTTGGAGACAAGAGTCCCAGCAGTCCCAATCCACAGCTATGGATTCTAAATTCTCCAATTAATATCAATAACATATTGACTGGTCTCCATTGTGTGATATTGACTCAGTTTCTCCTGGAGCATTACACCACAATTAGGATTACCCAGGATGTAGCAGCTTCCACCTTAAAGGATCAAAGTCCTTGAACTTTGATATTCTGAAAGGCAAAGAAACTTGGATTACAGCTAAGAATAAGCTATCCAGCTAAAATAGAGCATTATCTTTCAGGGAAGAAGATGGACATTAAGCGTCCATCTCTTTCATCTATTTCCATTGAAAAGACCAGAACAGAACAAAAAAAAATATCTCCAAACAGAACTCAAGAGAAGCATAAAAAGGTAAAAAAGAAAGAACTCTTAAGAAGTATATTTCTTCTGTGAATATACTTAGAGAATTAATGTATAATTTGATTTTACTGTTATAATATGAAAAAGAACTAGAGACAAAAAGGGGGTCTTACTGGAAAAAAGAGGAAAATGATGAAAAATAAGGGAAATTACATCTTAAGACCTAGAGGGCCACAGACTTTATAAGGTATAAAAACCTTCAGGCCAGAAGGTACCTGCTGACAACGTCTGCTTCAGCTACCCATCTCCATTAAGGGCTCTCTGCTTTCCTGAGAAGTCAGTGGACAGTGACAACCTATGTTGTAATTAAAGGAAAGTGATACTAAGTGGTAAAGAGTCATCTACATACAATAGTAAGTTGTTTATGTGGTCTTGCATGCACAGTAAATAGGACTTGCAGTGTGCTAAGGTTATATAAGTGTATTAGGGTATATAAGGCTGAGAGAATTTGGAATAAATGGTCTCCATGTTTGACCATCCACATGAGTCCCACCTCTTCACTCCTCTTCTCAGACCAAGGACTTGGTCTGGTACTAAGATCCTCCAGAGGGCTACTTCAGACATAACATTTAATGTTTGCCTTGCAAAGCAGGGCACAAAGCAGCTCAACTGATGCAATTAGTGGGTTTGGGAAGGAGTCTCAATGACCCAGGAAGGGAGTAAGAATAAAGACAGGAAAGCAGGAAGATTCAGTAAGGGCTAATCTAGTCACTTTTGTTTTTTAAGCTGAAATGGGGCAAGTAGGCATAATAGGAAATGAGCCTCCCTCCCAATGGAAGTGTAAAGCAGGCTTAGTTAGGTTAACAGAAAAGCAAGATTTGTTGGTAACTTAGAAGCAGATCATTGAGTTCTTAAATATGTTAGAGTGTACTCTCCTTGGCTCTATAAGGAAGAGTGTTTGGAGTCAGAGAATTGGAAGGTAGCAGGAGAATAACTGAATAAAATGGGATAAAATTGGCTTTTAAAAAAATCCCACATATAAGAAAGAGAAAAAAAGAAAGCTTTTACCCTGAGGTGTCAAACAAGGAAGTGTGAGTAGAAAAAAACAAGCTGAGGGTTGGTGCCTGCAGCCTGGAGGGTACAGCATGTGAAACAGAGCTAAGGAAGTCTTTTTTAGTATTTTATTTATTTATATTGTTTGTTGCTGCATTGGAAGCTTTGAGGGGCAGGGAGAGTTGAGCAGGAAGGGAGATAAGAACTGCACTGAGAAGTTTGAGGGGTATGGCCCTTCTCAGTTTCTGATCCCACCTTCATGTCTGCCTAACCCTGGGCATGCACCCTTGAGATATCTTCTGCTTCTTGATCCTCCTCCTTTAACTCCTCTTTCGTGGTGGGAGAAGGAGGAGTGGAAGGGGGGTGACACCATCAGCCCCTCTAGCACAGTTTCCCCTTTCTATGTGACCTAGGCAAGGCAAAAACAGAGACATTTTACAGCAGTTAGGATTACTATCTAGTACTTTGGCTTTTTAGGCAGGGCTGTTGTAGAAAGCCTGCCAGCCCTCTCAGTTGTTCCCATTCAATGGAAAAAAAATCACCAGTATGGGTGGAACAGTGGTCCTTAACCACTGAAAAAAATTTAGGTCTTATTAGATATAGTACAGGAGCAACTTGACCAAGGACACAAACAACCTTCTCTAAGTCCTTGGAATTCTCCTGTATTTGCTGTAAAAAAAAAAATCTGGAAAATGGAGGATGTTGACTGAATTTTTAAAAGTTAATGAACAGAAGAAGACTATGGGAACCCTTCAGCTGGGGCTTCCATCTTCTACTCAGTTGCCTAAGGAATAGCCTCTTTAGGTTATAGACATTGAAGATTGTTTCTTCTCTATCCCTTTGGATAAGGAGAATATGAAAAGATTTGCCTTTCAATGTCCAGTATTAATTTAGCTGAGACATCAATAATTTGAATGGATAGTTTTGCCACAGGAAATTAATAATAGCCCTACCATATGTCAAATGTATTTGGCTGCTGCTCGTATTCACTAAGAAAAGCATTTCCAAAAGTTATGGATGATATCTTGGGGTGTGCACCTGAGGAGCAAATTTTAGAAGTATGAATTAAAAAAAAACAGAAATGCTAAGAAACTACTAATTTTATATAGTCCTAAAATTAAAAGGCACACTCCTTTTCAATATTTAGGTTATGAAGTATATCACAAGGCACTTGTGATACAAAAACTATCTTTAAGAACAGAGAAATTGAACACCTTAAATGACTTTCAGAAATTGGTAGGAGATATCCAATGGATGCATCCAGGGTTAATTTTAACTACTTATCAATTACAACCACTGTATGACATTTTAAGGGTGACAGTGCTTTAGACTCACCACACCAGCTTACAAAAGGAGCCCAAGAGGCTCTGAAAGAGGTTGAACTGGCTTTATCCAATGTAGTTGAAAGAGTTACTCAAAAACCCATGGGAATACCAGTATTTGTTACAAAAGAGGCACCTACATCAGTCCTTCACCAAGGGGACAATTTGATCAATTGAGTGATCCTCCAAGCACAATCAGACAAAGCCTTACTCCTTACTCAGTACTTGTTATTAAAGCCATTAAGTGAGTAATACAATTATCTGGCATAAGACCTGAAAACACATACATCTTCTATACCAAAGTAAAAATCAATGTGTGCTGTGAAACCACCCCAGAGTGACAAATTTTATTGACCGAAGCTCCAAATTTTACATACTTGTCCTCCTTAAAGATAACCTGTCTATTACATAATCGGCCATGGATTTTTGAAGAAAAGGTTTCTAATGTTCTTCTTAACAGACCAACCATCTTTACAGAGTCTTCCAAACATAACATTTCTGCTGTATATTCTTCTGACTTAGCTACAAAAAGAGTAATCAGAACTTCCTTTCAGTCCATTCAGCAGAGTGAGTTGTATTCAATTATGCTAGCTCTTGCATATTATCCAGGAGATGTGAATATAATATCTGATTTGGCTTATTCAGTAGGTGTGATACAAAGAATTGCCACAGCCCACCTAAAATTTATAGCCTTTAACATATATTAGCTTTTTAAGGAACTACAGGAGCAAGTGAGAAAAAGTCCGGGTAAGTATTATCTCTTTCATGTCTCCTCTCATACTAGGACATCTAGGTCCTGTTTTTTTTATGGAAACTCAAAAGACAGATCACATTCTCACCATGTTAACTAACACTCCTCTTATTTCAAGAAACCCAAGAATCTCATTATAACTATCATCAGGCTGCATGAGATTTACTTCTGCAGTTTGGGATAACGAAAGAGGAAGCTAGGAGCATAGTAAAATCCTAAACAGGTTGTCTTCCTTTCCACACTCCTATGCTCCCTCCAGGGAATAACCCTTGTGGTTTGAGACCCAATGAAATTTGGCATATAGATGTGACCAATTACGAATCTTTTGGTCGCCTGTCTTTTATCTGTGCTGTAGTGGTCACCTTTTCAGAATTTACATTTGCAGTAGTAGCAGCGAAAGAGATGCCCTGGGTGGTCACTGAATTCTTTACATAGGCCTTTGCAGTTATGGGCATGCCACAAGCAATAAAAACAGATAATGGAACCATATCTACTTCTAAACATTTTGTACACTTTTGTGCCCATATCAGATTTCACACTGGTTTACCCTTCAATCCTAAAGGACAAGCAACAGTAGAAAAGAGGAACAAGGACATCAAGACATTCCTCGAAAAACAAAATATAGGTGGATCCACAAATAACCTTAGAGAACTTCTCAACTTAACCCTTTATACTATTATTTTCTTTTTGATTTTTGATGAAGATGCACAGATTCTAGCAGACAGGTTTCATAACCTACCAGAAAGGCATTGTCCAGTGTGAGCAGCTCCAGCATCCTTAGATACTCTCTAGGTGATGTGGAGAGATCTTGAGTGGTGAATGGAAGGGGCCAGATATGTTAACTATTTGGAGCAAAGTGTTTATTTGTTTCTTTACAGATGGAGAAGGAATCCAATGGGTGACAACAAGCCATATCCATCTTGTCCACCAGAGAGAGATAAAAAAAGAGAAGACCCTTGAAATGAAGGAGAAAACCCAAGAAACGTCGTGGTTCCATCTCTGACTGCACCCACCACTGAAAGAGCATAGCAGTTAGTCCTATGTGTGTGGCAATTGACACATAAACATAAAAAATAATTGTTAATGAGATTGATGCAGGACTTCAAAATCTGCAGGAATCATTGGATTCCCCAACACATGAAGTGATGGAAAATAGATTGGCTTTTAACTGTCTCTTGGCTATTGAAGGAGGTGTATGTGTGGTTGTGAATTAACATTTACTTTAAATATATCATTATGTTGTCTGCAAAGAATGGTAATGTGGTTTCCTCATTACCTACTCTAATTCCTTTAATCTCTTTTTCTTCTCTTACTGCCAAAGCTAACATTTCTAATAAATATTAAATAGTAATTGTGACAGTGGGCAGCCTTGTTTCACTCCTGATCTTATTGGGAATGGTTCTAGTTTTCCCCATTACATATGATGCTTGCTGATGGTTTTAAGTAGATGCTACCGATCATTTTAAGGAAAAGCCCATTTATTCCTATAATCTCTAGTGTTTTTAATAGGAATGGGTGTTGGATTTTATCAAATGCTTTTTCTGCATCCATTGAGATAATCACATGATTTTTGTTAGTTTGGTTATTATTATAATTGATTATACTGATAGTTTTCCTAATATTGAACCAGCCCTGCATTCCTGGTATAAATCCTACTTGGTCATAGTGTTTTATCCTGGGAATGACTTTCTGTCATCTTATTGTTAATATATTATTTAAGATTTTTGCATCAATATTCATTAGGGAAATTGGTTTATAGCTTTCTTTCTCTGTTTTCACCCTTCCTGGTTTAGCTATCAGCACCATATCTGTATCATAGAAGGAATTTGGTAGTATACCTTCTTTCCCTATTTTTTTCAAAAAGTTTATATACTATAGGAATTAATTGCTCTTTGAATGTTTAGAAGAATTCACATGTCAATCCATTTGGCCCTGGAGATTTTTTTTTCCTCAGGGAGTTGATTAATAGCTTGTTCTAATTCTTTTTCTAAAATCCAGCTATTTAAATAATTTATTTCCTCTTCTGTTAACCTGGGTAATCTGTATTTTTGTAGATTTTGCTCCATTTCACTTAGATTATCAAATTTGTTGACAGAAAGTTGACATTCATTTTTCTTTAAAAATAGGATTGTTTAAGTATTTTATTTCCTCTTCTGTTGATGTGGTTAATTAATATTTTTGTAAATATTCATCCATTTTGATTGTATTGTCAGACTTGTTGCCATAGTATTGGGAAAAATAGCTCCTAATTATTGTTTTAATGTCTTTATCATTTGTTGAAAGTTCACCTTTGTGATTTTAATGATGATTTAACTTTTTCTTTCCTTTTTCTGATAAAATTATCCAAAGATTTATGTATTTTGTTAGTATTTTTATAAAAACCAACTCTTGCTTTTGTTTAGTAGTTTAAAAGTTTTCTATTTTTTATTTTATTAATTTCTTTCTTGAATTTCAAAATGTCTAATTGGGCATTTAATTTAGTTTTTTATTTGTTCTTTGTTTTTTTAGCTTTTATCATTGCATGATTGATTCATTGAACTTCTCTTTCTCTATTTTATTTATGTAGCTATTCAGAAATACAAATTTTCCCAAAAAAAACTGCTTTGACTGCACCTCATTGGTTTGGTATGTTTTCTCATTATTGTCATTTTCTTGGATGCTATTACAAATCATTTCTGTGATTTGTCATTTGACCCACTCTTTCTTTTGAATTAGAGTATTTAATTTGCAATTGGATTTTAGTCTGTCTTTCTCTGGACCTTTATTGAATATAATTTTTATTGTCTTGTGGTCTGAAAAGAAAGCATTCACTATTTCTGCCTTTTTCCATTTGATTGTGAGTTTTTTATGTCTTAATACAGGGCAAAATTTTGTGTAGGTGCCATATACCGTAGAGAAAAAAAGATGTATTCCTTTTTCTCCCTATTCAGTTTTCTCCAAAGGTCAATCATATCTAGCTTTTCTAGGACCCTATTAATCTCCCTAGTTTCTTTATTGTTTATTTTGGACTTACATTTGTTGGATTCTGACAGAGGAAGTTTGAGATCCCCACTATAATAGTTTTGCTATCTATTTTTCTTGTAACTGGTTTAGAATATTCTCTAGAAATTTGCCTATTTTACCACTTGGTGAAAACACATTTAGCATTGTTAGTACTTCATTATTTATGGTACCCTTTATCAAGATGTATTATTCATCCTTATGTCTTTTAATATCTATTTTTTATTTTTGCTTAATGTGAGATCAGAATTGCTGCCTTTAAATTTTCTTTTTACTTCTGCTGAAGAATAATTTATATTTGCCTTTTAAAGTCTTTTATGAGTATTTTCAAGAAACCTCTTTGGGCTTGAGGCCATTTCATATCACTTACTGAAATTTCCTCTGTGGATATTTTGTCCTCATCTGAGTTGGTGTTTTGGTCTGCCCTGTCATCATAGTACCCTTCTATAGTCAATGTCCTTTATCTTTTTCTTGCTCATTTTCTTTCCTTTTCTTTTAGTATTTCATCTTTTATTTATTTTTGTGTATGAGGTCTGCTCCTGGAGTCAAGGTGATTCTGTCCCAAACTTCCTGTGCAGCTCTAAGCCTCAGCTTTGAGCACAGGTGCCCCTTGTGTTTGCAGGAAGTAACTTGCCTGCTCTGTCCAGGAAACTGGTTGCTTTCCCAGAGTTTATCTTCTGAGCTAGGACTGGAGCTTGCCCTAATGATTTGGCCCTCTCCTGAGCCAGGAGTGAATGTCTTTTTGTTGCTGGATTTATTATTTGCTGTAATTATGTCTCTCTCACTTGCTTACCCAGAGTCTATTTGAGCTGGGCTGAGCATCGTTTGCACCCTAGTATGACTGACCTTTCTTGAAGTTTTTTCCAGTCTGTCTTGAGCTGCAG
Organism: Myrmecobius fasciatus; assembly: GCA_023553655.1. Taxonomy (NCBI): domain Eukaryota; kingdom Metazoa; phylum Chordata; class Mammalia; order Dasyuromorphia; family Myrmecobiidae; genus Myrmecobius; species Myrmecobius fasciatus. The sequence goes on along the minus strand of JAJPUD010015882.1, from coordinate 6,522 downwards.
AGTCATTTCTTTCCATCAGACATTGTTCAGAAAGTTTGTTTTTTTTTTTCCATTTTTAAGGGATAATGGGAAAGCTTGACCAGCCACCAAGAATAGATATCCAATCATTGATTTATTGATTGCTAAGTTGAATTGATTGTATTCAAGCTTGGTAGTTAACTTTTATTCTTTTCACGTTAATCATATGATTTTGAAAATTAGAAAAATGGAATTACATATTTCTACATCTGAAAGTGACACCAGTTACTGAATACTCAAAAAAAATTATCCAGGTTCTTCATTATGATTTCTAGGGACCTGAGGTAGTGCCTCAAGTCTCAGATTTGCTAAGCTGATAGGAAAAGATAATGATAAACATTGAAGGGGATATGGAGAAACTGGGATGAATGCATTTTTGGTGGAGTTGTGAAATGATTCCACCATTCTGGAGAGCAATTTGGAACTATTCCCAAAGGGCTAAAAAAACCTGCTCATACTCTTTGACCCAGCAGTGCTATTACTGGTTCTGTATCCCAAGAAAATTATAAAGGAGACAAAAGGTCCTACATGTGCAAAAATGTTCATAGCAGCTCTTTTTTTGACAGCAAAGAATTGGAAAATTAATAGATGCCGTTCAGTTGGGGAATGGCTGAATAAATGCTGGTATAGGAAAGTAATGGAATATAATTGTTTTACAAAAAGATGAGCAAGTTATTTTTGGAAAGGCCTGGAAAGACTTACATGAACTGATTCTCAGCAAAACAAGCAGAACCAGGAATACACTGTATACAGTAACATCAAGAATGTGTGATGATCAATTATGAAAGACTTGTTTCTTCTCAGTGGTTCAGTGATCTAAGGCAATCTCAATAAACTTTAGATAGAAAATGCCATTTGCATCCAGAAAACCAAACCAAACCAAACCAAACCAAAAAACTATGGAGGTTAGATGCAAATCAACCCATGCTATTGTTCACTTCTTTTTTCTGCTTTCTTCTGTATCCCATGTTTTTCTCTTTTGTTCTATTTTTCTCCAACATGGTTCATAATGCAATGTTTATTAAATTAGAAATAAACAAAGTTCAAAAAAAGATCTCTAGGAACTAAACAAATTAAGTCTAATTCTTCTCCTACTTCAAATACTTAAAATATAAATATTATATCTTCCCACATTCTCTCCCCCAACACACAAAGTCTAAATTCTCTCCTAAGTTCAAATTTACCATACAATAGTGGTCTCTACCACTTGTTGCTTTCCTCCAGATATACTCTAAATAACTAATGTTCTCCTTTATTTATGGTGCCAAAAAAAAAAAAAAAACATGAACACCATATTCAAGGTAAATTCTGAAAAACCTAAAGTACAAAAAGTTTAATCACACTTTGTAGGTCAATATGGAACTGACCTCTCTTGATCTCATAGCCTTATAAAATTCCTCACTCATTTTAATCAAACTGCTATCTAACCATGCTTTTGATGTATTTTCTTGGTGAAAGCAATGTATTTGGTTAGTTGTACTTTAAAACTGTATGTTTTTCTCTAGTGAAATTTATCTTAATAAATTTTGTTCAGTGTTGTAATCTGTCAAGATGGTTTTGGAGTCTAAGACGTAATAAATATTTCTCCTTTCATAATGCCATTAGGACACATTGATGAGCAGATTTCTTATCCCTTTATCTAAGATTTACAAAAAAATCACTGGACCAAAAACAATTCCTTGAGGTCAGATTCAGGAGGTATGGCCCCGTGCCCTTTTAGCACAAACATATTTTCTAGACATTTGTGTGAATTACTAATGTTAAAAAATTGTAATTGCATCTCTCTTTAAATAACATAGTAAAATGTTTCATACTTAAAAACAAAAATGTCCAAATTATATTTATTCAGACCCTTAATGATCCATTTTTTCAGTCATACATTAAGATACACTAGTGTACTTTAAAGAGTATTGATAATATCCCATTTTGACACAGATGCAGTTGTGGAAATCAAAAGAGATCTTTTGAACAAGGATCAACCTAACTGTCTGAGGAGACAGCACCGGACTATAAACCAGGTGAGTAATTTTGAGAATAATGCAATGAAATAATGAGGGAGCTACAACTTTTAATCTACATTTCCTGAATTAAAGATCCTAAAAGAAGCATAATGATCTAATATATGAATATAATTTTACATTTCAAATGAAAAATTCATGATTAAAATACTGATTTTGATAATATTGCATGAAGTCTAAGATAATACATTAAATGACTACTTTCTTCATTCTTCTAATTTTCTCTGCTCTATATCTGTTTTGTATTCTTGAAGCCTGCTTTGTTTTGTGATAGGGAATATATAGGTCTTTGTAGAAGAATAAGGTTTAAATTATATTTTCTGAAATTGGAGAAAATTAAAGAACTCCTGATTTTAATATTCCAATCAAGGTGGATAGCTTTTCCAATAATTGTTATAGCAACCTATTAATGATATCTTATTCTCCTGCTTGTTCATGTCCTTCTTTTGTCCAATGTCAGACAGTCAATAAAATTTTATTAAATACCTGGCACATATGAATGCTTAAGAAAGACTAATATGAGGGTTGCAGAGTCCTATTAAGATCTGTTTCCTCTCTTTGGTATCCAACTACTTATTCAGTTCTCACCTCAAGAAGTTGTAGTATGTGGAGCAGCCATATTCCAGGAAATTGTTTTGGTAGATAAACTAAACCAAGGTTAGCATAAATAAAGGGTCTCAAAGCCATCAGTGAGTTAGCAAGAGGAGAGGAGGTATCTATCCCCAGCATGCAATGACTTTTCATGGTGATATGTGTAGATGAGAAAAATTTGTTCCAACAATCATGAAAGTGACTGAAACAGATCCTGTGGAAGGCTGAGAGGAAAACTAGGGAACATCCAATCTGCGTGTTACGTGAGATCGACAAAATAATTTGCTAAAACAACTACAGGTGATGATGAGCTGAGAGATAGGTATATTCTCTCCCTGATTGCTTTTTATAAATTCATAATTTTGTATGATCTAAGAATGCTTTTATAAATATCAAAATGGCTCTTGACAGGAAAAAAAAAAGTTTCCTCAACCTTAGCTTAGAACTTTTAGACAACAAAGAAGTCAAGATCACCTACTGCACCATAAGCCATCAAGAGATATCCTGATTATTCTCTTGCCACAGGACTTCAATGGTTTTACAAGAGAGAGTAAGAGTGACAACTTTATTCAAATCTCACTTACTTAAATTAAATTTATACTTGTAAAAAAGACATCAGCCACCTCATTTTTACCATGTTTAACTCAAAGTCTTTTAGCAATGAGCAGCATTGAAGAAGCAAGAGTAAATATAACGGGAATGGTAGTCACAACCCTACACCCTCAAGTGGCCCAGAATATAAAATCTTCCTGATTGAAGCACAGTTGAATTCAACAATCCCCTAGGTGTGTGAGCAGCCATTTGTTTAATGGACTACATTACTTATTTTCTGGTATCATGAGATGGCTAGAAAATTTACCTCCCCAAACTGTTTGCTTTATCCAACCTAATCTAACAGAAAGTAGGGATCCTAGCATGTGATCAAAACTCAAAAATACATAATAACTTTTGGAAAAGGAAATATGATGCACTGAGACAATTATTGAGAGGATTCTTATTAGAGTCCTCCTTACCAGGCTGTTCCTTCACTTAAAATATGCTCATCTACATGAGAACCAGTGTGACATCATAAAGGGCTATGAAATAGTTAAGATGATTTTTGCTGCCTAACAACTTCAGGAAAACTCCAGGAATAGTACAGAAGTCTGCATGCACAGTTTCTCAATCTGCTTAAGACCTTTGAGAATGTCAGTCATGGGGGCTTCTGAAAGATCCTGGAAATTTTTTTTTGCCCAGAGAAATTCTTCAGTATCATATGCTAGTTCCATGATGACATGCTTCATTAGTTCTAGATGTTGGATAATGTTCTTACATTATCCAGTATCCAATGGATTGAACCTTCTTTGCTTGTTATCATGGTATTTTCATCCATGTCATAAGATGATTTCAGTGAGAATGGCCTCAAAGCCATCTATCATACTATTGGCAAATTATTTAACTTTAAAAGGTTACAAGCCAAAACTAAAGGTAAAGGAGAATTAGTACGCAACTTTTTGTTTCATAAGGTTGTGCACTCAATGCATCTTCTGAGGCTGAGAGTACGGATTGATTCTCTGTTGTTTCTGCTGATTTTGGCTAACTCTAAGAAAATGAAGGTTCTCTACAACCAGCACCATATGGTTCGTATGTGAAAGCATTGGTTATATCAAATGAAGGACCTTTGAATACTATGAATAAGTTAACTTAAATTGACAGTATAATTCCAATGATATTTACATAAATTTTAAGTTTGCTTTTTTTATTGTCAGAACTGACTCAATGTTTGAGAGACTTTGAAGAAAAGTATGGGAGAGGAGTACTAGACTGCCTACCCAACTGAAAGTCTACAGAGTTGTTGTGTTGACCTCAGTACAGCATGCCAATGAAACCTGGTCAGAATTCTAGTGCCAGCCCAAGAAACTGAATTCACTCCATTTGAATTGTTTTAGGATGATCTCAAAGACCACAAGGTAAAATCAGGTAATAGACCCTGAGATCTTTTCTTGAGCTGAAATGTGAAAAATTCAAACTTTAATTCAAAGAGCACAGCTCTGATGAGGCTAACCATGTAACTGAAATGCCAAACTTTTACTTAAAAGATTATTTTAGAAGGAACTTACAAAAAGTATTCATTAAAACAAAGGTTAGAGGAAGCAATACAAAGAAAGTAAATGTCTTTCTGAAGATTTTGGAATCAATTGTGAGACATGAGAAACTGATACAAGATCACCTTCCCTAATATGTCAGCATCAAAAAAGTGCTGTATTCCTATGAACAAAGAATTGTAGTAATTCAAAAGAAACATTAGATTCACAAATTTAGAGTAATTTTCACTCCAATTAGCCATAAAAACAATTTGTACTTGACCTGATGTAGATCCTTCTAAGCTTTATTTGTTTGATCATACACAGTAAGATACACTGATCTTGACTGCAAAATATGATATAATTCTGAAGAAGGCCAGGCATAACTAAGCACCTGTTATGTGTCTAACCCTAAGCTGGAGAAACAAAAAAATGACCGAAAATCCCCATCTTCAATGAATTTGAAATCCGATGAGGGAGACAACATACCATTAATTATGTATAGACAAGTTATATATAAGCTATGTAAGAAATAATAGAAGAAAGCATCAAAATATAGAAGGGTTGAAAATGGTTTGCTAAGGGAAATGGGATTTTAGCTGGAGTCTGAGAGAAGGCCAGGAGCTGAATATGAGAAGGGAGAATATTCCATTCAAGGAGGAGAGCTGGTAAAAATGCTCAGAAACAGAAGATGGAAGTACTTGTGTGAAGAAGAGAAAGAAAACTATTGTCACTGAATAGAAGAATAAATAATGGAATGTAATATGCAATTGTAAATGGAGCAGCTAGGGAATGGTTTAGATAAAGTGTTGGGCCTGGAATCAAGCAAATCTGAATTCAAATCTAGATCCAAACACTTTCTGTTTGTTTCAGCTTCCTCATCTGAAAAATGAGTTGGAAAAGGAAATGACAAACCTTTGTATTATCTTTGTCAAGACATACAACAATTAGTAAAACTGGAAAGATAGATGGAGATCAGTTTAACAGGGATTTTTTAATTTATTATTTTAGATGATAAAAAGTCACTAGGACTTTTGTAAAGCAGGGTGATATGGCCAAACTTGCATTTAAAAATGTGTGTGTGTGTGTGTGTGTGTGTGTGTGTGTGTGTAACAATTCCGTGGACCTTAGACTACAATAGCATAATACCACAGTTATAAACCTGGGTGATTAAAAGGATTGAAGTGCCTTGAGGTTATAGACAAGATTAGAAAGAGGAGGTATTGAAGACAAAGATGATGAATATAGGTTTGTACATATTGAATTTAAGATGTCTACAGAACATCCAATTCAAGATGTCTAATAGGCAGTTGGAAATGTGAGCACAGAAATCAGTAGAGCTTAGTGTTTTAATGTTAGATATAAACAAAAGAAAATATAAATAAATGGCTTTTTGAAGTCATTTGAAGCCAAAACTTCTTTTGCTCAATTGTACTGGATTCTGGTCTACTGAGACTAAAATATAATTGTTATAATTTCCACTGCAGGGAATCAAGAAAAATATACATTTTAATTTCATGTATTTAGTTTGTAGTATATATAATGTTGAGGAAATTTATGTATAATATGTATAAATATATATTATATTTCTTCTGTATTTTCCTTTATTTTCATGGTAATGAAGAACTTGTACGTGGATAGATGAAAAAAATATTTATTTTAGTTTGGAATTTTCTGAAAAAAGCTAAGAAAAGAAAATTGGAAAGTACAAAGAAAAAGAAGAAAAATAAAGTAAATGAGCAGGGAAACTTTAAAAGAAAGTGATGCAGCATAAAGTTGGAGAACTTGAGTTCACACCTTGTCTTTAACAAAGATTACCTATATCACCATTA
>JAJPUD010015881.1:0-34602 GCA_023553655.1 Myrmecobius fasciatus | reverse complement strand
GAGGAGGGAAAGGGCCCCACATGTGCAAGAATGTTTGTGGCGGCCCTATTTGTGGTGGCTAGAAACTGGAAACTGAAGGGATGCCCATCAATTGGAGAGTGGCTGAATAAATTATGGTATATGAATGTTATGGAATATTATTGCTCTGTAAGAAACGACGAGCAGGACGATTTCAGAGAGGCCTGGAGAGACTTGCATGAACTGATGCTGAGTGAAACGAGCAGAACCAGGAGATCATCATACACAGCAACAACAGTATTACATGATGATAAATTCTGATGGACATGGCTCTCTGTAACAAAGAATTGTCTCAAACCAGTTCCAATTGTTCACTGAAGAAAACCATATACACCCAGAGAGAGGGAAATGAAATATGGACCACAATGTAACATTTTCATGATCTCTATTGACATTTGTTTGCATTGTGTTGCCTTTCTCTGATTCTTTTTTTTTCTTGTAGATAGGATTTTTCTTGCATAACTTCTCAAGCATTTCAACATTATTAACATGTAGTGGACTTCCTGCCATCTGGGGGAGGGGAGGGGACTGGGGGTAAAATTTGTATTGGAAAGCTTTGTAAAGATCAAGGTTGGGGAACTACCCATACATATGTTATACAAATAAAAAGCTTAAATTTAAAAAAAAAATTCATCACTAATAGCACCAATAGAAGGAATATAGACAGAGGATAAAGTATAAAGCAAATTTGAGGGAATGACATAAAAATAATGGTTAAGAAAGAAGAGTATACTGTAGAAGGAAAGAGAGATACAATAGGCTAAATTATTTCACATGAAGAGGTATGAAAGACCTTTTACAGTGAAGGAGAAGATGGGAAGGTGGATGATGGGCATTACTTGAACCTTTCTCTCATCAGTATTGACTCAAAGAGGGAATAATATTTGCAATCAGTTGAAAATGGAACTCTATCTTACCAACAGGGAAGTGGGAAGATGGAGTGGAAATGACAGAAAAGAGGGTAGATCAGAGGAGGTTAGGTAGACAGAAGCAAAACATTGGTGAGGAGGGAAAAGATGAAATGAGAAGACAAACAGGAGAAAGATTAGAATGGAGGGAAATAAAGTTAGTAATCATAACTGTGAATGGAAATGGGACTAACTCTCCCATAAAGTGAAAACGATAGCTGGGTGAATAAAAAACATAACCCTCCAATATGTTATTTACAAGAAACTCACTTGAAGCAGAGAGACACACAGAGAGTAAAGATAAACAGCTGGAACAAAATCTATTTTGTTTCATCTGAAGAAGGAAAAAAAGCAGAGATATGAATCCTGATCTCAGACAAAGTAAAAGCAAAAAATAAATCAAATTAAAGGTTTAAAGAAGCAGATTAATCTTGTTAAAAATGATATTGCTGTTAGATAAATCTTAGTGATGGATTGGGGTCCAATAGTGGTCTCTCCTTACTCCTTCCCTGTTCACTGTCATTTATGTTGCCTTAACTCCAAAAGACTTCAATTCTTATTCTGAATTTTTTAAATTTTCCTGGTTGGAGACATCACTCTTTTCTCCTAGAGAAAAAAAAATTACAAAAAGGTCAAGGAAGCTTGCTTTTTCTAGGATCAGCTGGCCCCAGATTAAGGAAAGACCTCTACCTGCCAGATGTTTTGAATGAAAGAATAAATTCCCTAGACTAAAATTCAGCAAAGAGATGACCAGAACAAATTTGCATCCTTTTGAAGACAATGTTGATTCTGGCTGCACAACAAATGGAAAATCCTCTCTCAAAAAATTGGTTAGCTATCAGGAACCAATTAGAGAATGTTAACACATATACTAGTGATTCCAATGCATTTTCTGTAAACATAATCCCAGTTCTCAGAAACAGATCCAAAGAATCCTCTACTTGGATGAGCCATGTCAGGAAGTTGACTTTTTCTTCACATGTCCTTGATTCCCTTTATGCATAAATATAAACATGCATTCCTACCTACCTCTCCCCTCCTTGAAATATAAGCTTTTTGAGGTGAAGAATTGTTCTCTTTTCCTTTTTTGTCTTTGAAGACAATAATTTAGCGTGGTATCTAGCATATAGTAGATAGATAATAAATGTTTTTGCATGGAATAAAATAGAATAAGAAACTGAATTGCTGCAGGACTTTAATGGAATTGAATATTTAAAAGTAAGAAAGAAAATACCCTAGGTGAATTGGTTTCCAGGTTCTGAGGAGAGAGGGGGAGGAAGAAGAACAAGTGGACAGGATCCAAGTTGGATTCAACTAGAGTACAGTCTGTTCCTTTTCTCTAATTCTTGAGGCCCAGACATATGCTTTAGGCATCTAAACCTTCCAGGGAAAACTTGAAAGGATATGTGAACTCCTCTGGTCCCAAGGAAGCTGAAATCACCCCCAGGCTTGTTTCCTAACTGGAGGTGGCTCATGTGCCTTCTGGCAATGAAGCACTTGTCAGAAGACATTAGTGTCATACTTATGTAAATTTCTTATTGACTTCCATGTAAAGCCATATGGCTACTAATGAAATGAGAGCAAGCAACTGAGCATGGGAAACTGGAGGAGAACCAGCTGACAAACTGGAACTTTCACAGTGGAAGCTTTCTAACTTCCAAACATCCACAAAGAGCTAGGGAATAATAGAAGAGAACCCCAGGCCTGGAAGGAATCCCAGAGATCATCTATTCTGACCTGCTCATTCCCCAGAGGAGACAATCAAAGATCAAAGGAGAAAAGGAATGTGACCAAGGTCGTGTAGTCAATGAGTACCAGAGTCAGCTTTAGAACCCAGAAGTTTAGAACCCAGAAGTCCATCCTCCACTCAGCTGTCAAAGGGAATTTACAAAACCTGTTTAAGTGAGCTCTACCCTATTCTAAATAAAGTCCATTGACTCCCTAATACCTACGCAATAAAATATACAAATCTTCTGTTTGCTATAAAGCCTTTCAGACTCTGGCCCCTTCCTACCTTTCTACTCTTCTTAGATTTTATTCCCCTCCACTAACTTTATTAATATGAAGCCACACTCACTTTTTTGTCTTCCTATACAACTCTTCCTTTCACCATCCTGTGCCTTTTCATTGGCTGTCCTACAAACCTGGAATGCTCTTTCTCTTCACCTTCCTCTGTTTCCTACTTCCCTTAGATTTCTTCAAGATTCAATTCTATTTCTACTTTTTGCAAAAAGCATTTCCTAAACATTCTCCCACTTTCCATCACCAGTGTTTTCCTTCCAAGATTGCTTTCTATTTATAGGATATGTTTCTTGTATGCATATAATTTTTTGCCTGTTGCCTATCCTTAAAGATATGAGATCCTTGGACAATGTTTTTACCTTTCTTTGCATATTCCCTATCATATAAAAAAGTGCTTAATAAATGTTTATTGTATCACTGACTGCTCTTTCCTTCATGTTGTTTCTCACTGGTCCATCCATTAATTAATACACATTTATTAAATATCAACTATATTATAGGGACTATCCAAACAGTAGGAACAGATGGGTAGATACAGAGACATAATAAAAACAGCTCCTGCCAGTAGGAATCTGGGAGCGACGTGTAGCATTTGGACAATATGAGAATATATAAAATCTATATAAAATTTGTTACAAGGTGATTTGGAGCAAATAATATACAAATACATACACACACACACACACACACACACACACACACACATATGTTTGACAAGGTTCAGCTAGTGATCGGTAGAATCTTTGGGGTTTTATAGTCATATCTCCCTCTCTCTTTCCACCACCTCTCCATTGGTTGGTATGGGGAACTCCAATTGAGGAAACTCCATCTTCTAACTCATCTCAACTACAGTTTACAAACTTAGAGAGTGAGCACTGAGGAGTTGAATTTTGTGCCCATTATTTGAAAATATGTGTTAGAGGTCTTAAATCCAAGTCTTCTGGAGGTGGAATCAAACTATCTATCTATTATACTATGATTTTTCTCACCTCCTCTTTAGGTTTTTACTAATATATCATTCTGGTTTTGAAATCTAAATTTTGAAATTCAAAATAGCTAACCCTAAATTTTAAGAACAAAATTCATTCCCCAGAAGAAAAGCAAAGTATATAAAGAAATAGTTCTCAAAAAATGCAAATTATTAACTTTATTAAATATTATAAATGTTTAATAAAAAGAGAAATGTACTGTAATGCAACCTTCAGGTTTGACCTAATACTCGGAAAATTGGCAAGGATCTCAAAATAAAGGAAGAGACAATCTTGGAGGAGTGGAGGAAACACAGACTTTGAGCTAATCTAAGGCTGGATTCAGTACTCAGATGTATGTTATGTGGATATTGGAGTAATATGGTTTTGACCAGTGGTGCTACAGGCCAAAGAATAATCTTTTCCAGACACCACTATTATATTAAGTAAGGGTTTATGTGCTCTAAGGAAAAAAAACATCAAGTTTCATTTATTTATATTTGATGCTAGATTGATTTGTATGTTGAGTTCTTCACCAGTAATTTTATTTTTCGATAAAATCCTTAATCAATGAAGGGAAATATGTGTGTGTGTGTGTGTGTGTGTGTGTGTGTGTGTGTGTGTGTGTGTGTGTGTGTGTGTATTTCCCTTCCCAGCTTTTGGAATTACCCACGTTTTTGAACATACCCTGGAGGCAATAGAGCAAACCAAGATTCACATAATGGAAAATATCCTGGATTCCAAATCCCAGACTTTCAGTGTTGTAAATGACCTCAGTAGATATCTAGTCCAAAGCATATTTAAACAACAATCCTGTCTACAATGTACCAGAGGGTTCCCCAGAGTTTTCTGGAAGTTCTCTGGTGAGAGGAAGCCCATTTACTTCCTTGCTAGGCTATTTTCCTTTTGATTATTTCCCATTATTTGGATTTTTATTTTCCTTATATCAAATCTGAATTTGGCCTAGTAGATACCAACCATTGCTCCCAATTTTACCCTCTGAGGAGTAGCAGAATAAATATAATCTCTCTCCATGGGGCAAGCTTTCGATTATTTGAAAGCAGCTCTTATGTCTTCACTAAATTTTCCTTTCTCCTCTTATTCCTTCAAGCAATCTTTATGTAGCATAAATGTAAAAACTCTAACAATAGATAGAAAACTCTATCTTGGTTTCTTTCCCAAAATACTCTCCAGCTGATTAATGTTCTTCCTGAATTGTGAATTGAGCACTGAATATAATGCTCCTGAAATACTCTTGGTCTTAACAAGTCAGTTCAATTGAATGCTTAACTCCTTATGCCTAGACACCATGCTTCACTTAATGAAGCCTAACATCCCATTTGCTTTCTTGGCTGGAGATTGCAGTGTTGACTCATGGAATCCATGAATGCCCACCCAGACCTTTTTCTAATGAAATGCCATCTTGCCCTGCTGTCTAATTTCTTTTGTTTGAGAAGTTAATTTTTGAATTCATATAAGACTTTATACTTCTTCTAATTAAATTTGCACTAATTTCCTAGGACATTACAGAATGACTTGATCACCACAGCTTCAGTCATCAAGACAAACTTAGTCCACACATGCACAATTCTGGGAAGTACCATGAACTACCAGGGAACACAAGATATCTGGGGAAGGGAAGCACAAGCAAACATTACCTCCAATTTTTCAACTGTAGTCACAGTGATTGCACACCTGGAAGAGCCATACTTAAGTCTAGGACATGTTGACAAATCCTTGAAACCCCACTTTTTCCAAATCTCCAAAATTTAGCTAAGTCTTACTCCCATTCTGAGAATAACCCAGACTACCTAAAGAAACCAATGTGTAGTCATACAAATTATAGACCAGCAGTTAATAACTCTCCTTAGTCAGCCAGTCAGTCAATAAGCATTAGAGTATCTACTCTGTGCCGTACACTGCTATAAACACTGGTGATAAAAAGGCAAAACACAATCCCCATGCTCAAGGAACTCAAAATCCATCCTCTTGAATATTCTATGTAGTACCATGTCTCTCTAACTCTAGGTGATACTAAAGGGCAATATAACTGTCATTGGAGCATTTGATAAATGTCCTTTTTTTTCTTGAATTTTTGACATCATTCACCTAAGTGGATACCATCTCTTTTCCAAACTACTTTTCAGCTTCCACTGAGGTATTGTTTTCCCCCATTAGAATGAAAGCTTCTTGAGAGGAAGGTTTATCTTTCTTTCTTTTATAGTTTTGCTGTATTGAAGGTCAACATAAGAAATTAAATGGAAATTTGGGGGGAGTTTTATGGAAATCGCAGATGACATGTGGAGACCAGCAGATGACATAATAACCTGACTAAATACTTAACCCAAACTTTATAATCAGATACCACAAATACTCCCTAAAAGAAAAAATAAAAAAAAATCAGACTTTCGATATGAAAGGAGAACCAAAAACATTTATGCACATTTTCCAGATGGCAGGACATTGAGCCCCTAATCCCCATGTTGTGGAAAGGATAATTGTATTTGAATCCCAAGGATTTTCATTCAGGAAAAAATCTATCAACTGTAAGTTTACTGCCACAAGCATAGTGGAGCAACTTTACTGCTGGAGTTCTTATGTTTTTGGTGATTATATAAGAGGCTCTCTCAGTGATTCAACTTTCATTTAAAGTCATGGGTCACCAAATTTCTTCTATCAAATAGATAGTTCTATTTTAGTCATCTTTTCATCTTCAAATATTTATATAATTTCTTTTCCCAAAAGTTATATCCTCCATAAACCTAAATCATCAATGATATCAATGAATAAAGCACTGGGTCTGGTTTCAGGGAGACAAGTAAAAATCCAGCCTCAGACAATTATGAACCATGTGACCCTGGTAAGTAACTGAATCTCTGCCTCAGTTTCCTCATCTGTAAAATGGATATAATAATAGCAGGTACCTCTCAGGATAATTGTGATTTGCAAATAAGATATTAGTGCAAAAGCATTTAGCACATGTAGTAGGTTAGATATAAATGCTTCTTACCCCACTTTTCATAAAACAGCAAATACAAATTAGCAAAGATACCTCTCAAACCTTGCAGTTCTGAAGTCCTTAATTTCTGTGGTACCCTGTAGATTATGTTTCTTTATACTCATTTCTATAGTTTTTTTTAAAACAAATAATCTCTCTCTCTACCTCTGTAATATTGTAATATTTTTGTAATTTCTAATATTAAATTGTTGTCATATGTGAGATATCACTGTATGATTCACAAATATGTTTAAGTCTTTACATATATATATATATATATATATATATATGTATGTATATATAGATATAATCAAACATCATTTTTGGTCCAAAATTGACCTCTCTATACACAATTCTTTGCCCTTACTCCTATTAGGTATTAAAAGCTTCAGCTTTAATAATGGCAATATCCCATATCAATTGACAATATCTATGTTTTTCATTCCTAAACTCTGTTTATCAAGAAGAGAGATAGACAGACTGATAGAAAAAGATGAAGAGACAAATAGAAAAGAAAGACAGAGAGCAAGAGGGAGATAAAGTGACTTATAAGATATAAATAATAACAATAGGTAACTTTTATATTTTGCACACGTAGTAATCTGTGACCCCCTTTACTCTCCTCTCTTCCCTACACCAAATAAGAACAGCAACATCTTTTTATAAAGTCATTTTTCATTTATGTCCAACTCTTGATGGTCCCCTTTGAAATTTTCTTGTCAAGGATACTGGAATGATTGGCCATTTCCTTCTCCAGATCTTTTTACAAATGGGAAAACTGAGGCAAATCAGGTTAAGTGACTTGCTCAGTATCAGGCAGAAAGTATCTAAGACCAAATTTGAACTTAGGAAAAGGAGCCAGGTCTGGCACTCTATCCACTGTGCCAATGAGCTCCCAGCAATATCCAATAGAATGATCATAATGAATATTTTCCTGTTCCTTCCAGGAATAAACCTATTTGTCACCAAAGCACTGATTCAGGAGACAGTGATGCTACAAATCTTGTCTTTGATGCTTACTCTTTAAGTTACATTAGACAAACCACTTCTCTTCTGGACCTCAGTTTTCCTGTAAGAAAAGTGAAGGTTTTGGCTTAGATTGTCTTTAGATCTCTTCCAGTCCCACATCTTGGATCCTATGACACTATCACATTTCACATCTCTTCACCTCAGTTTCCCCAAACAAAGAATGAGGGTGTTAGACTAGATGACCCTTGAGGTTCTTCCAGCTCTGAATCTATAATTCTATGAACTGAAAGTAACCTCTCCCTGCTCCTATGGGGCTTCCCTTCATGCATATCACATTCTGTCTTTTATCATAATGATTTATGTACGTGTTTTATGTTCCCCATTAAATTATGATCTCTATGACAGTGAGAACTGTGCCCTATATTATCTTCAACAGAATGAAAGACACAGTTGGTGTTTCATACATATTTTTGTTGAATTGAGTAGTCTTCCTTAAAATGGAATGTTTATAAACAACAATATGCAGAACATATTCCTAGGATCAAAGAAAGGTGAAAAGAACATCAGAAACCATCTAGTCTATGTCCCTAATTTCACTGCTGATGAAACTGAGGCCGACAGAGGTAAGTGACTAAGGATCATAAAATTATAAAGTTAGACCTTGAAGGGGCATCAGAGGCCATTTTGATAAATGTTATCATTTGCCTGCCAATGGGGAAACAGGCCAAAAAAGATAAAAATTACTTAGGATCATGAGACCATAGAGTTAGATTCATCTCAGGGTAACCTAGTCCAACCCTCTCATTTTAAATACAAAACTGGAAACCCAGACAACTCAAGTAATTTAAAATCATGCTATTGTTCAGTTGTGTCTGAATCTTCATGGCTCTGATGTAGGGGAGACAACAGTACTCTGAAGTCCCTTTGAGTTGAGTGTGCTCTTGTCTCTCAATGATTGTAAAAGTCCTCTGGCCTAGGAATGTAATATAATCCTGAAGCCTTTGATCTAAGAAGTGCTCTTGCCTGTCAATGATTGTGGAGATCCTCTGGCCTGGGAATGTAGTGGTGTTTCTTCCCTGAGATATACTAACAATCTGTCTGGCAATGATTTCAAATCTTCTGGCCTTAGAATAGCCTGATGAACATTACTAACTGTCAAATATAATCTGTTGTTTAATAATGAACAATGTTCTGAGACAATTGTGAATAGAGCGTTCCTCAAACCTAACTGTAAGCCATAAAATTAGCAAATATAATCTGTTAGTCAGTAATGACCAAGTTTCTGAGACAATAATGAATCCATAAAATTAGCAGATATAATCTGTTGGTCAGTAATGACCAAGTTCCTGAGACAATAATGAATCCATAAAATTAGCAGATATAATCTGTTGGTCAGTAATGACCAAGTTCCTGTAATAGACCACCCTTCAAACCTACTTGTAAACCATAAAATTAGCAAATAAGTAACATGAAGCTTTGATCCACTATCCTACTTTCCTTGATTTCTTGCTAAACTCCCTTCTGGAACCTAGCCCACTCTTATCAGTATAATAGACTCTGCCCACTTAACTTGGAGACTGGGCCTGTGAATTCTTTTGCCATAGCTGTGACATTGACCCGGGGAACCCCAAATGTTGTTGGGGTACATTACCCCTCAACAATTCCACTTGCCATTTTCTTGGCAGACATAGTGGAGTGGTTTGCTATTTCTTTCTCAAGCTCATTTTACAGATGAGGAAACTGAGGTATATAGAGTTAAGTGACTTGCCCAGGTCACACAGCTAATATGTATTTAAGACTGATTTGAACTCAGGAAGACTCATGTTTTTGACTCCAGGGACAGCACTATACACTACACTACCTTATTACTCCAATTTAGGATTATTGGATCATAGATTAAAAGGTGAAAGGGATCCCACAGGCCAGCTAGTCCAGCACACTTATTTTGCAAATGAATAAGCTGAAACTCAGTGAATTAAAGTGACATGTCCAGAGTTACAAAGGTAATAAGTAGAGCTGTGCCTTGAATTTAAGTCCCCTGATTTCCAATTTGATGGGAAAATCCAACAATCTTTTTACTGACCCAAAATTCCCTCCATCTGTATTCCAAACATGCCATTAAAATCCATGTCACTTGAATTAGTATTAGTGTGAGGTAGTCTTTGGGATTCATTTTTGAAGCATTAAAGACTTATGGCACCCTGGGAAAGCTGAAATAAAACAGCAAAGGTGTGTTTTGTTTCCCTAATGTGATTACCAAAGAATGATAAACACTTGAGCATACACTGTGGTAGCCCCAAACAACCACACCTGCAGGTTGGTATGAATATCAATTCAAAGCAGATATTTTGTATGCTGTAGGGATTTGCATCCTCAAAGCCAAAGGAAAAACTTTTCCTGAGGCTTGTTTTGAAATGTCTTATTCTTATTGAGAGGCATAAGACTATACCTTGATGTGTGCCTGGGGAATAGTACATTAAATGCTAGACTAAGAGAAAGGAACACTGGATTCAAATTTGCATCTGACTCTGGCCTTGTGACCATGGTCACATCATTTAAATTTCAATCCAACCATTCATAAAATGTATTAAGATCCTATTGAATACCCAGTAACAGCAGATAAAAACTGGAAACAAATTTGGAACAATTTCTGCTTTCCAGGAGCTTATACTGGAATAAGGGATAACTTTTAGTCAGTTAATTCAATAGTTTTGTTTTCATTATTTTTTTTTTTTGTGGGAACTTGTACAACAATGTCATTACAGAATTGCTTGAAGATATTGAAAGTTATCTATCTGCTATACCCTACTGCTTTTATATACTTAATATCCACAAAGAAAAGAAATACTTTATTTCCATGACATGGTGGAGAAAGCAAGGCTAATTTCAACTGTTAATAAAGGCCACCTAAGCTTTGCCTCTGAAGGATTCTATGAGCACAGACAGATGAGGAGAAAGTGCATTTTGGACATGATATATGCAAAGACACAAAAGAAGAGTGAGCATGGAACAGGAGGACCAGTTAGGAAATTATTGCAATAGTTTAATTAGTATAGGGGATGAATTTAACCATCATAATGATGCAAAATGTAAACTGCTTCTTAAAGGATGCCAAAGATTTTCTGTGTTTTCAGACTAGGGACTCACAAGTGAAATTGAGGATGAAACTAAGTAGCAGGAAAATTCTGTTGGGCTTTATTAAGACTGTTCTAATACAAGGAGATTGTTTGCCATCTAAGAAAATAAATTAGAATATGTAAAGCTCCTAAGTACAATAGCATTAACTCAGGAGATAAAAAGATGCATAATTTGATAGAGTCAAACATCAGTGCCCTTTCCTCCCTGCTTCTTCCTTTCCCTTTTCTCTTCATGCTACAGATTATCATATTTATTATGATACCAATACTTTATAGAATGAGAAATATCAATCTATATTTATAATGTAAAATGATTAGCATACATCATATTTTCTATTCACTATATCATTTTCTCTTAGCAGAAGTTGATTTTAGTAGCTGCTTTTGAATTTTCTAATCTTAAAATTTCCAAAAAAAGAAATACTGAAAAAAAACTTATCCCGATGTCTGATTCATTTTTATATAGACTATTTTTCTTTCTTAATAAACAAATGAATGTGTTTTTTTTTTTTTTAGTTCACTAGTGATTAAAAAAATAATATTGTCTCCTAATGCTCTCATGTAATGGAAAAATATATTTCACTGCAAGATAAATGACATCTTTCACACAGTTTACAGCTGAGACCCCAATCCATCTTGTCAGGTAAGTCACACTGTGACTTATATATATATATATATATATAGTCATATTTATATATATGTATATGTATATATATATATAGTTATATATAGTTATATATCTTTATATATATATATAGTTATATATCTTTATATATATATACATATATATAGTTATATATCTTTATATATAGTTATATATAGTTAAAGATTATTGAAACCTGAGAGTGATGAAACAATGGTTCATCCCTTACTTCTATCCCCCAAGAAGAAGAAATGAATATTAAAAAAATTAACATTTATTTAATGAAACATTCCCTGATTATGTGAAAACATTTTGAGCAATCATTTAAAAAATTTCGAGTTCCAATTTCTTTCCCCACCTTAGGAAGACAAGGACTTTGATATTAATTATATATGTGAAATGATGCAAAATATATTTTCATATTGAGTAGGTAATGTCCTTTGTGCTTTACTATAGTTTATGCACAAATAGTCAATATGAACATTTTGAGTGAAGATAGCTCTAAAATTATGCTGGTCACATTTCTTTTATATGTACATTGTGTATGTGTTTGTGTATTTATTTTGAGCATTGGGTGTGCTCAAGACAGACAATTTTAAGGCAAATTTCCTAGTTCCTTCTGCTGCTTTGTCACTTGCCAGTAGCCATAGGGTTTTAAGGTAGGCAAAAATGGTAAAATAGTGATATCTTTTGACATCCATAAATTGCATTTAAGTGAGATATAGTTGCACAAAGCTGGCCTTTCTCTCTTTTCCAAAGTCATTGTACTTTAGTTGCAAAATAAAAGTTAAAAGACTGGTAATATCCTTGTGGATGACCTTTGTATCTTCAAAGCTTATCTGCTTCCACTATTGAGCTCATTGGAACAAATTGTTCATACCTACCCATTCTGCCAGAGAAGTCTTCTCATCACTAATAGGTTTGACATCCTTTGCTTATTGTCAATCATGATTAGTCCATTGATGAAATAGTTTACACTGATGTGTGGCCATCGCACACACTACAGCTTCTTGGAATCACAGGTGCAGGTAGACACCAGAGGTGGAAAGTAGCTTTGAAAAGGGCTTGGCAGTCCTCATGCCAGAGGTACTAGTCTTCCCTAAACATCCATATAACCCGTTTTTATTTTCACCATATTGCAAAAGAAAACAAAAGCAAAATAAAACAATAAAAATGTTTTTTTTAAAGTTTTATTTCACCAACAATAGAAAAAAAAACAAAAAAGAGAAATTCTATTTAAAATAACTGTAGACAATATAAAATATTTGGGAGTCTACCATCCCAGACAAAGCCAAAAATGAATACAATTACAAAACAGTTTTAATACAAATAAAATTAGATATAAAAAATTGGAATAATATAAGTTGCTCATGGACAGACCCAACCTTTACCCCAACCTGCTCCAAATTCCTTTAAATGATGACTCTAAATAAATTTTAGAGCATCAGAATACCCAAAAAGATGGAGTAAAACATTTTCCAGCTGAGAGGAACATAAAAGATTAGTAGAAAATGTCTGTGACACCAGGGTGGAAGTCAAGCAGGCAATCCCAGCACAAGCCACGCTGGTACAGCTTCAGATCTTGCCCCAGAGCCAACAAAGCAGGACTGTTGCTTTAGCATACTAGATCATATAGCTACAGTAGAACATTCTTAACAATTCCAGGGCAGAAAAGAGTGCTTGTCCCAAAGGGCTATCAAACTGTCCATATCCTTTGATTCAGCAGTGTCTCTAGTGGGCCTGTATTCAAAAGAGATTATAAAAGAAGAAAAGGGACCCACATGTGCAAAAATGTTTGTGGCAGCCCTTTCTGTAGTGGCAAGAAACTGGAAACTGAGTGGATGTTCTTCAGTTGTAGAATGGCCAATTTCACCTACTTTATGGTATATGAATATTATGGAATATTATTTTTCTATAAGGAATGATCATCAAAGGGCAGCTAGATGGCACAGTGAATAGAGCACCATCCCTGAAGTCAGAAAGACCTAAGTTCAAATCTGGCCTCAGACACTTAACACTTCCTAGCTGTGTGACCCTGGGCAAGTCACTCAACACCAATTGTCTCAGAAAAAAAAAAGAAAAAAAAAAAAAGAAAGAAAGAAAGCAAAGAAAAAGAAGTGATCAGCAAGATCATTTAGAGAGGCTTGGAGAAACTTACATTAACTGATACTAAGTTGAAGTGAGCAGAACCAGGAGATCACTGTACATAGCAACAGTAAGATTATGCAATGATCAATTCTGATGGACATGGTTCTTTTCAACAATGAGATGATTCAGGCTAGTTCCAATGGTCTTGTGATGAAGAGAGCCATCTACATACAGAAAGAGGACTGTGTGAACTGAGTGTGGATCATAACATAGTGTTTTCACTCTTTTCATTGTTGTTTGCCTGAATTTTGTTTTCTTTCTCATTTTTTCTCTTTTTGATCTGATTTTTCTTCTGAAACATGAAAATTATGGATATATGTATAGAAGATTTACACGTTTAACATATATTGGACTACTTTCATATAAGAGAGGGGGTAAAGAGGAGGGAGAAAATTCGTAACACAAGGTTTTACAAGGATGAATATTGAAAATTATCTATGCATACATTTTGAAAATAAAAAGATTTAATCATAAAAAAAGAAAATGAAAAAAGAAGAGTGCTTCTGGTAAGATCTCTAGAAGGATCTGTGAAAACAACTGCACAAAATCCCTGAAGCTTGGGACAATGCACTCTCTACCCCAAAAACAGAGCCCTACTTTAACAAAGAGTTAAAGCCAAGTAATATGCTAGGAAAATGGGCAAACAACAAAAAAGGTTTCTGATCATAGAAAGTTATTATGGTCATAAGGAAAATCAAAATACAAATGCAGAAGATGATAACAAAGCCAATGCTCCTACATCCAAAGGCTCCAAGAAAAATAAGAAATTGGACTCAGGTTATAGAAGAGTTGAAAAAGGACTTTGAAAATCATGTAAGGGAGAGGGAGGAAAATTTAGGAAAAAGAACTTAGCAAAATTGGCCAATTGAAAAAGGAGTTACAAACAAAGCTATTGCAGTCAAGATTGGAAGGGAAGTAGAGAACTGAAAGCAGGGTGGAGGGGGAGGAATTTACTACCAGTGTTTTTGATAAAGGTGTCATTTCTAAATTATATAGAGAACTGACACAAATTGATATGAATACAAGTCATTTCCCAACATAAATGCTCAAAGGATATGACCAATTTTCAAATGAAGACATTAAAGCCATTTCTAGTCATATGGAAAAATCTAAATTGCTTTTGATTAGAGAAATGCAGATTATGATAACTTTGAGGTACCACTTCATACCTCTTGGACTCGCTAATATGACAAAAAAAGATAATTAAAAATTTTGAGGAGGATGTGGAAAAATAGAGCATGAATGCATTGTTGTTGGAGTTGGGAAATGATCCAACCATTCTAGAGAACAATTTGTGCTCAAAGGGCTATAAAACTGTGCATATCTTTTGATCCAGCAGTTTCACAACTGGATCTGTATCCCAAAGAAATTATAAAAGAAGGAAAAGAATTCACATGTGCAAAAAAATTTGTAGCAGCCCTTTTTGTAATGTGAAGAAACTAGAAACTGATGGCATCTTTATCAATTGGGGAATGGTTGAATAAGTTATGACATAAGAATATAATGGAATAATACTGTTCTATAAGAAATGGTGAACAAGCTGACTTCAGAAAAGCCTGGAAGGTCTTACATGAACTGATGCAAAGTGAAGTGAGCAGAACAAAAAGAACGTTGTACCCAGTAACTACAAGATTATGTTATGATCAATTGTGATGGACTTGCTTTTCTCAACAAGGCAATTCCAATAGACTTGGAATGAAAAATGCTTTTCACTTCAAAAGAAAAAAAACTATGGAAACAAAATATGAATTGAAGCATATTATATACATCTTTTTGTTTGCTTGTTGGTTTTCTTTCTTGTTTTTCCCCTTTTGTTCTAATTTTTCTTGTACAACATGACAAATATGAAAATGAGTTTAAAGGAATTGTACATATTTAACCTATATTCCATCACTTGCTGTCTTGGTGGGGGGGAGATAAGAGAGGCTGGGAGAATAATTTAGAAGAAAGTTTCTCAAAAATTTTGAAAACTATACATATATTTGGAAAATACAATATTGTTGAAAATTAACAAAAAGAATATTAAAATTGTTTTACATGTAACTGGAGGGAAATAAAATATTATATTTAAAAAAAAGCAAAAAGTATATTTTACTGTGTTCAGTTTATCACTTCTCTCCTGGAGGTGGATAGCATCATTCATCATGGGTCGTTTTTAATTATATTAGATTATTGTCTTTCAAAGTTGATCATTATTAAAATAATTCTTTTACTGCATACAATTTTCTCTTGGTTCTGCTTACTTTACTTTGCATGAGTATAAGTCTTCCCAAGTTTTCCTGAAATCATCTTAATTTGCTGTTTCTTATAGCACATTAGTATTTCATCACAATTATGTAACATAATTCATTCAGCCATTCCTCAATTGATAGGTATCCCCTCAATTTCCAGTTCTTTGGCAACATAAAAAGAGTTTCCATAAATATTTTTGTACAAATAGTTCCTTTCCCATTTTCTCTGATCTCTTTGATATAAGAGCATGTTCTTCATTCTTGAAGAGGACAATCAAATCAGGGAAGTGATGCTACTATGACCCACAAGTGAGTTAGATTTAAGTGAGGAAGGGCTGTGCAAGTCTCATTTTCACTCTGGAACCATCTGGGTCCAGTGGCAATCAGAATCAGATTGTTTTTAGTTAAAGGCCTGGGCCTTAAGAAAGAAATCAAGCCAGTAAACACCAAGATATCTTCAGAGTTGCAAAAGAGAAAAAAATGCTTTTTTAAAAACATGGTAAAAATATATGTAAGTCCAATATAGGCATTGCATATTTATACAATTATCTTGCTGCACAAGAAAAATCAGTTCAAAAAGAAAAAAAATAAGTGAAAAAAAATTCAAGCAAACAACAAAAAAGTAAAAATGCTATGCTGTGATCCACACTCAGTTCCCACAGACCTCTCTCTGGGTGTAGATGGCTCTCATCATCATAAGTTCATTGGAACTGGCCTGAATCATCTCATTGTTGAGAAGAGCCATGTCCATCAGAATTGATCAATGTATAATCTTGCTGTTGCTGTGTACAATGATCTCCTAGTTCTGCTCATTTCACTTAGCATCAGTTCATGTAGATCTCTCCAGGCCTCTCTGAAATCATCCTGTTGATCATTTAAAAAAAAAAAACAATAATATTCAATAACATTCATATATCATAACTTATTCATCCATTCTCCAACTGATGGGTAGCCACTCAGTTTCTGGTTTCTTGCTACTACAAAAAAGGTTGTCACAAACAGTTTTGTACATGTGGGTCCCTTTCCCTCCTTCAAGATCTCTTTGGGATATATGCCCAATAGAAACAATACTGGGTCAAAGGATATGCACAGATTGATAACCTTTTGAGCATAATTCCAAATTTCTCTCCAGAATTGTTAGATCATTTCACAATTCCACCAACAATGTATTAGTGCCCAGGTTTCCCATATTCCCTCCAACATTCATCATCTTTTCCTGTCATCTTAGCCAACCTGAAAGGTATATAGTGGCAACTCAGAATTGTCTTAATTTGCATTTCTCTGATCAATAGTGATTTAGAGCACTTTTGCATATGAATAGAAATGGTATCGATTTCTTCATTTGAAAATTGTTTATTCATATCCTTGGATCATTTATCAATTGGAGAATGCCTTGAGTTCTTATAAATTTTAATCAATTCTCTATATATTTTAAGAGAATCTTAAGGTAGGGTATGATACCCTATGTGGATAGAGGGAGAGAGGGAAAGAAGAAAAGGAAGGAGGGAAGGAGGGGAGGAGGAAGTAAGGAAGAGAAAGAGGAAGGGAAGAAGGTAGGAAGGAAGGAAGGGAGGGAGAGAAAGAAAGGAAGGAAGAAAAGGAAGGCAGGAAGGAAAGAAAGAAGGGAGGGAGGAAAAGAGGGAAGAAAGGAGGGAGGGAGGGAGGAAGGAAGGAAGAAAGGAAGGAAAGGAGAGAGGAAGGGAAGAAGGGAGAGAGGAAGGGAAGAAAGAGGCTTCAAACTGACCAATTCCAGGCCAGTTTCACTCACAGAGTGGATCTTCCTTCTGTAAGAGGACCATGAAGTCAGGGAAGTGATGCCATGACTTGCAAGTGAGTTGAATTTAAGTGAGAGAGGGGTATGCAAAATCTCCTGCTTTGCTTTCCCCTCCAGGGCCATCTGGGTTCAGTGATAAGATATAGATCAAGACAACTGGTTATGACCCTAAATGGAATGGGAGACCTTGGCCTTCTTAAGCTAATATCTTCAATAGGATTCAGTTTGACTAGTCCTCTTATATAGACCTAGTATTAGTATTGTTGGGATATGGAGTTTTATAGCTCATTGTATATGGTTCTTAATTGTTCTACAGAATGGTTTTTGTTACTGATATGGTCAATTATGCTCATAGTTTTCCTAATATTGAATCAGTCCTCTGCCTTTTTGGTATAAATCCCACCTGGTTGTAGTGTATGATCTTTGTGATATATTGCTGCAATCAACTTGTTAATATTTTATTTTCCATATTGTTTTTCATCAATATTCATTAAGAAAATTGGTCTACATTTTTCTTTCTCTATTTTTGCTTTCGATGGTTTAGACATTAGTTATATTTATGCCATAAAAATGAATTTGACAGGACTCCTTTAACTATGTCTTCAAATGTTATATAGCATTGAGATTAATTATTCCTTAAATGTTCAGCAGATTTTCTTGTAAATCCATCTGGTCCTGGGGATTTTTTCTTATGAAGCTCATTGACAACTTATTCAATTTCTTTTTCTATGATAGAATTATTTAAGAATTTTATTTCCTTTTTTGTTAATTTGGTTTGTTTTCTGTATATATTTATCCATTTAACAGATTGACAGTTTTACTGACATACAATTGGGGGAAAAAAGACTATCACAGGGAAGTTTCTTTCTTATTCATTGCAGAATTGTTCAAAGAAGGAGTGTGTGTTCGTGTGTGTGTATGTCTGCTCAGTACAAATTCTCAATATCCCAACAGTGATAAAGTTCTTAGAAGATACCTGTCATCTTTCCATATAGACAGACAAACAGTTTAACCTTATTAAATCCCATACAATTTCTTTTTCATATTTGTCTTTTTATGTTTCTCATGAGTCTTTTACTTGGAAGTCAAATTTTCCATTCCACTCTTTTTATCAGTAATGCTTGAAAATCCTCTTTAACTAAATTTCCATCCCCACCCCCCCAAATGTATTTTACTCCATTTTGCTGGGCAGGTTATTTTTGGTCGTAATCCCAGTTCTTTTGTCTTCTGTAATATCATAATCCAGTCCTCTACTCCTTTAACATGGAAGTTGCTAAATCTTGCATGATCCTGATTGTGGCCCACAATAATTGACTGATTTCTTTCTGGCTAATTGAAATACTTTCTCTTAGACTTGGGAACTTTGGAATTTGGCTATAATATATTACCCTGAGAGCTTTCATCTGAGGATTCCTTTCATGTGGGGACTCATGGATTCATCTTGTAACCAGCTAGCCATGAGCCTTTCTAATTTAACAGGATGATCCATAGGAGATATATGCAATCTGCTCATATGCAGTTTCCTCCCTCCAGAAAAAAGTAATGGTCAATTAGCCAAAGTGTATGGTGAACTACATGAACTTGTCTATGTGGAATGAGAGGGAAAGTCACTAGATCTCCCATTCCTGGTCTTCTTTTTCTTTATACTTTTTCTGAGCACAAAAAACAGAATGGACCCCCAAGAGTGGATTTTCCTATCTCAAGAACTGATAGCAAATGGAACATTAAAAATTTGAAGTAGAAACTGAGAGCTAAATGATTTCTGCACACAAATGATTAGCTCAAACTTTAACAATTGTCTTATTGATAAATTCCAGTTTGAAAATTTCTTAGTTTAAAGAGTTTGGACATTTGACTGCCTAGATGTAGAGTTATTAAGAATGAATTAGGTCTGTGAACTTGGACAGAATAAAATAAAGTCTTTTTTCTCTAACTGAAATAAAAAAAATATATTTTTTAAAAAAGGTCCATAGGTTTTATTAGACTTAAAAAGAGTTCTATGATACCAAAAAAGGTTAAGAGCCAGTGTTCTAGATAAAGAATAGCATGTTCTGATGAACCATGCTGTTTTCAGAAGGAAAATAGCACTTACGTGGAAATCAATGTCCACAACTTACTTGGGTATGGCAGGTTCAATGAAAAAAGGAAATCCTTTTTCAGTAAGGTCCAAACCCAAAATACAATTACCTTCCATAGGGTGATTTTAACTACAATCTTGATTGATGTGATGGGGGAAGGCTTCTCAGTAAGTGAGGGATTCATTTAGGAAAAACAACAATAACAACAACCAGATTATCTATAATGTCAAAGCATTTACATGGATCACTTTTCATCAAAGAGTAACTAGTGGTTATATAAATATTTATTTTAAATTTTTTATTAGCTTTTGACATTTACTTTTATCAAATTTTTATTTCCTTTTCCCTCCCTCCTATCTCTCCCCAAGACAGAAATCAATTTGGTATAGGTTATACATATAAAATCATATTAAACATTATATGATTATTTTATGTGTTTTTGCATCTGGTTCTTAAGCATTTTCCAAGGAGTAAATGGCTGTCACGTACCTAACATAATTTCAGTGTCTTTAGTGCTTGTATGAGAGCTGGGGGATCTATTACCCACATTTGGAAAAACCTAGACATTAACTATATTTTAAGACTACTAGGCAATTTTCCTAGAGTGTTTTTGGCAGATGACAATAAGACAAAAAGAGAAACAACCTCTTGAGGTCAAACCTATTAGGATCAGAACTGATCCATGTGATCCTGGAGTTTTGGGGGACCTTGAGCTATGTGTGGATTATAAATATTCTTTACTTATGTAGAAGTTGTATTACCCCAAAAGAATATAAGTACTTTTTGTATTTTGAGAACAGGGACCATCTCATTTATATCTTTTTATTCCCATCAGCTAGCATAGTGTCTGGTAAATAGAAAACATTTAACTAAATTTACTTTTATCTTTCAGCATCCTAATAGGGTGGTATGAAAGCTCTTTTCCCCTCGATACAGTATTTTCTTTACTTTCACAGAAACTGAGAACATTGCTGTCTGTGTTTTCAAAAGAGATCCTTGATGTGTTCTTTATGACTCATAAATTAATTCCCTAGAATTCTCCTTTAAAAGGAAATGTGCATTTTGGGGTCATGAGCATCCTTAATTTTGAGTATTTTACTGACTAAACCACTCAAAATTTGCAAGTTTGAAGCACAAACCTCGATTATATGATGAGGCAGGTGGGTGCCTTATAAAATCATTTAAAAAAAAACAACTGCTCATAGTGCCAAATGCTATCAAGATAAAGAAATGCATGTCTTTTGGGGAGGTTTACCATACAGTGAACAGATCTAAGGCAAATGTGTGACAGCATTGAGGCTTCAGTACGGGTTCTATAATATTAGCAATTGTAGTTTCTTTTACTCAATAGGGTGTCTGTCCCTTATGTAGGGGCAAACCATCAGAGCTCTGACCAACGTGCCCTTCTCCTTTCTCTACATCTTTTTTTTTTTTTTTTTTTTTGGCAATCTCACTTTCATGGATTCAAATATTATCTCTATGTAACTGACTCCCCAAACTGTACATCAAAACATTTTCTTTTTCCTGAGTGTTAAATTCATATTAGTACCTACATGCTGGACTACCTCTATGTCCCATA
The DNA here is from genome assembly GCA_023553655.1 of Myrmecobius fasciatus. NCBI lineage: Eukaryota > Metazoa > Chordata > Mammalia > Dasyuromorphia > Myrmecobiidae > Myrmecobius > Myrmecobius fasciatus. The sequence continues at coordinate 13,129 of JAJPUD010015881.1, read as the reverse complement.
GGGAAATCAAACTTGATATTTTCATAAGGCCAGTCCTCTACAGCCCCTCCTTCAATCACTCAGAGGCCAACCTTCCCTCTCCCACACCCTTTTCCCTAAGGGCACTACTATTCATCCAGTTATGCAGGTTCATGACTACAGTTTCCTTTTCCTTGCTTTTAAGACCCATCTGCACCCAATTGCCCACTCTTGTATATTCTACTTTCACAATATTCCTTAGATTTGTTCTCTTGTATTTTCTTATGAAACTGCCATTCTAGATCAGTTTCTCATCACTTTTGGACTGGACTATAGTAATGACTTGTTAATTAGTTCTCCCAGCTCCCACTCTACCTCTTCTTCAAACTAACTTTCACATATCTGCCAAAATAATCTTCTCTAAGTATAGATCTGACTTTGTAACAACTCTAAGAATCTTCAATAGCTCCCTATTGTCAGTAGGGTATAATGCAAAATGCAAAGTCCAGATGCTGACATTGAAATCCCTTCAAAATATGACTCCATTAAATGTTTTCTGATTTATTTATTATTACTCACTTTTATTGTTCCATCATGTCTTACTTTCTGTTCATTTAACTTGATGGACAGGACAATGCTGTGTGAACAAAAACAACTACACTTCAATTGGGGATGACATAGAAAGAGAACTAACTAACTATCTATTTGGATATTTGTATTTTTCACCTCCTTTCCCTCTACTGATCCCCTCCATCTACCTATATCTTTCCTCTTTACTTCTAACATTAGTAGCTAGAGTTAAAGTGGAACAAGTCTGATTAGTTGCATGTAGATATTAGTGACTATAAGAAGTCATGACTTCATGGAAGTAGGCTAGGTAAGAAGTTAGAAAACAAATTCTAATCCTGGCTCTGCCACAAATTCGTGATGTGACTGGGGTAAAGTTTCTTATTTTCTCTGGGTCTCCATTTCTTTCATTGCCTAACAAGGTACTTGGACTATATTCTTCTAATATCCCTTTCATATCCAATTCTATAATTCTACAATTCCAGAATTCAGCATAGTTCTTGGAATATAGAAGGTACTTTAGAACTGTGTATTGATTGATTGATTCTAAGGGTTCAGTTGCCTTTGACCTTAAATCAATGATCTGCCTGTGAACTCCACTTAAATTCTTTTGATGTCAAGAGCATTTAAGGATGATCTGTATTATGTTAGGTGAACCACCTAGAGTGACCATAAGGGATGATATGACCAAGAGCCTCATTGGTAAGAATATCTATATTGATGAGATCACAATTGTATTGCAATATTGTTGCATTTTTAATATGAAAAGATGAGGTCTATAAGTAATATGAGATTCCCAATCTATGAATTGTAGAGTTATTGCAAAGGATCTGTGGAATTGTATGTACATAAAGCATTGTCATTGCATCATTGTATAATTTCCCAAATATGGATAATAAATTGACTACTATCATGTGGGGAAGAAAGAGCTATAATTTCTGTTCTAGTCTAAAAATTGTACTTATTCTCCAATCCTTTGGAAATGATTACTTATTGACTCAGAATTACTACATCTCAGAGTTAGAAGGAATCACAAAGAAAAATATAGTCTTACCTGTATCTGAAAAAGAATGCCTTACTACGACTTCTACAACATGATTATCCATATTTTCCCTGAAGCTGTGCAGTTTAGGGAAATAGCACATTCTGTGGCACTTCATTATAAATTTAATTGGTAGCAAATATTTCCCTATGTAGAACCATAAAATCATAGCCTTAGAACTGGAATGGATCTTAGAGATAATGTTAGCTTCCTTATTTTGGAGATGAGGAACTAAGTCTCAGAGATCTTAAGTAACTATTCAAATTTTTCACAGTTAATAAGTGGTAGAGGATACAGTGATTTTTCCTATTATAGTGGGATGCCCATTTGCCTCTGCATCTTTCACCCTTTTCTCCTAGTTCTTCCCTCTGTGGCCAGACAGTTCAAATCCAATGTCTCTTTCACATGGGAGCCTTTCAAATACTCCAAGTCTCTACTTCCACTTCTCTCCTCCCTTCACTTGTTCTCTAGAATCACATTAGTAGTTCCTTTCACTATTTCTCACTTGGTATCAGCTCAAAGCCCTTTGTTATTCCAGCCACCTTCTGGTCATTCTCCATTTAATCAGTGCCCTTACAATGTACCATAGTACACAGTACCTACAACTAAATACAATAATCTTAAAATGTTCTGGTGTAAAGTAGGAAACTAATAGGATTCTAATTTTTTGAAGACCAGAAGGAGAAGTCTCTTATAGCATGGAAGCCTCTTTTTCCTCCCCTTTCTACTCTCACATGTGATCTGACTTCACATTTGTATTTTTGGAAACTTCAAAATAGCACTTCACATCTTGTGGCCTACTATAGCACGTTGTTGCAGATCAAAGAATTTTTTGGTATGAATGTCAAGAAAGAGTTCTCCTGACAGTTCTTCAGAAGAGCAAAACGTCTATATGTTTTTAAAGTTTATTTCTGTCCCTGTCATTTTTGACAGCTCTTTTACCTCTCCCAGTTAAGAGATCTCAGCATGATGATCTAGTATTAGGCATTCACTGAAGGAAGCACTTCTGTGAGAATTCAATGAAATGTCCTTAAAAGTGTTTACTGGGGACCTATGATGTTCATGGCCCAGTTCTAGCCACAGTGGGGGCAGTGGAAATACAAAGAAGAAAAAGATATTGTCCCTGTCTTCTCAGACTTAAAGTCTTGTAGGAGGAATTAGGATAAACAGAAATAACAAAAGGATTAATGGGTGAAAAGAAAGTTGTAATTAATCAGTCCTTCAACCAACAAGCATTTATAAATACTTTCTCTGTGTCAGACACAGTGCTGTGTGCTGGGGATACAAAGACAAGAAAGAAACAATGCTTGCCTTCAGGGAATTTCCTTTATATTAGGAAAATAGAATGCCATGTGACTTCAGAGTAAAGACAAATCATTTAGAGATAGAGGAGAAGTGGGAGAGAGTGTCATGGAAGAGGTGTTTTTTTTGCATTGGGCCCTCAAGGAGAGATATATTCTTATAAGGAATCTAGAGCTGAATTTGGTTTGATTCCCTGATTAAGAGTCTATAATGTTTCCTGCTCACAAATAAAGATAGCCAGTGTTGTTTGGGCATGGTCTCTGTAAACAGAGCACCAGACCTGGAACCAGGAATACTCATCTTCCCAAATTCAAATCTGGCCTCAGACACTTTCTAGCTGTGTGACCCTACGCAAATCATTCAACCCTGTTTGCCTCAGTTTCCTCATCTGTAAAATGAGCTGCTGAAGGAAATGGCAAATTACTCCCGAATATTTGCTAAGAAAACCTCAAAAGGGTCATGAAGAGTTGAACACAACCAAAATGACTGAGTGATAACACCTGCACTGCTGGGAAAGTATTTAGCTGGCTAGTTGGTGCAGTGGGGAGAGCACCAGACCTAGACTCAGAAAGATCTGAATTAAAATCCAACCTCAGACACTTACTAGTTGTATGACTCTTGGCAAGTCCCTTCACCCTATTTCCCTCAATTTCCTCATCTGTAAAATGAGCTAGAGAAGGCAATGACACATAAGTTCAATTCTTTGCAAAGAAAACTCCAAAGGGGGTTACGATATCAGACCTGAGTAAAAAAACTGTGCTAAGCACTGTTACATGTTTTACAATTATTATCTTTTTTGGCCAGCTAGATGGTGCAGTGGATAGAGCACCAGTCCTGAAGTCAGGAAGACCTGAGTTCAAATCTTGTCTTAGACACTTAATACTTCCTAGCTGTGTGACCCTGGGCAAGTCACTTAACCCCAATTGCCTCAGGAAAAAAAAAAAAAAACTTATTTGATTCTTTCCATAACCTTGGCAGTTAGTTGGTATTATTATCTCTATTTTATAGATGTGGATACAGATTTGGCTAAAAAAGATAGTAAATGATTTGCCTAGGATCACATAGCTAGGAAGTATCTGAGAACATATTTGAACTCAGGTCTTCCTGGCTCCAGGGCTAGCACTCATTTACAGTGGAACCTAACTACTCTAAGTCACCATTTAGAGGATTTGGATAGGAATTTTCTAGGCTACCTATTCCAAGCCTCACATTTAACAGATGAGAAAATTGAAACAAAGAGAACTTAAATTTTCCCAAGTCGCTCAGGAAGTAAGTCAGAGGGAAGATTTCAAACCATATCTAATTACTCTAGCAATAATTTGCTTTTTACTAACCATACTGCTATGGAAAAATCCTTGTCTTTTCTCTACCAATTTCTATGCCTATATCCAGTCAGTTATCAAGTCTTGCTGATTTTGTCTTCACTAGTTCTCTCACATCTCTCTCCTTTTCTCTCTATTGAAACATTCATTATCCTGCTTCAGGACCTCACTATATCTTGTTTACATTATTACAATAGTTTTCTTTTCTTTTCTTTTTTTTTTTTTTTGCTTTTTGCTGAGGCAATTGGGGTTAAGTGACTTGCCCAGGGTCACACAGCTAAGGAATGTTAAGTGTCTGAGATCAGATTTGAACTCAGGTCCTCCTGACTTCAGGGCTGGTGCTCTATCCATTGTGCCACCTAGGTGCCCATTACAATAGTTTTCTGATTGATCTCCCATATTCCTTTCTTTTTCCTTTCCGATACACTCTCCATATAGCCACAAATAGGTATATCTAAAGTATTGAGTTGACTTTGTTGTTCCCCTATAAAATCCTTTTCAATGATTCTCTTTGGTTTCTCATATAAAATGCAAACTATTCAGTGTGACATTTATACCCTTATCTAATCTCATTTGTCCATATCTAGTCATATTTCCTAAGAGTCTGCATGTATAACATGGACTTCACAGACTTTAGATCTAAGGAAGGTCATCCAATTATTCTCCCTGATACATGTGTAATAAGCATACTCATGAAATTCCACTTCCCTTTCATGCCCTTGTACAGCTGCCTTCCATGACTGTCATCAGCATGATCTAGATCAGTAGATTTACAATACCAGGCTTTGGAGCCAGGAAGATCTGAGTTAAAATATGGCCTTAGACACTCACTATCTATGTGACTCTGGGAAGCCATTTAGCCTCTGTTTGCCTCAAGTTTCTCAGTAGTAGAAAAGGGATAATAATAGCACTTCAGGATCAAATGAGATCATATTTATTTAAAAAGGCATTTAATCCAGTTCATGGCACAGATTCCCTTTCCTCTATTTCTCAGATTCCTTGGCAGCCCAATTCAAATATAATCTCTAAAATGAGACCATTCTTCATTTTCCAAGTGTTTTCTTCCTTGAATTATCGGTGTAGATATCACATTTCTCCAGCAAATATAAGCTTCATGAAGGGGGAAGGGGGCAATTGCTCTTTGTGTCCTTACAATCTAGCTAAGTGCTTTGCTTATTATCTTATGTTCAGATCTGTGATTTCATAAGCTTTCCCAATAGGTAAGCTTCCTCTACCAATGTATCTCAACATCTGCATTGCAACTTACAGTCTTAGAGATTTACTTGGTGTGCTGAGAGGCTGTGATTTATCTATGGCCATATCATCAGTATGAGTCACAGGGGAGACTTGACTTTGACTCATTCTGAATCAGAAACCAGCTCTTTCTCCCCTTTGTCATACTACCTATGTGCATCATGCATAATAAGGCCTTATTAAGTGTTTGTTAAATTGAATTCATTTGAGCTATACACCATCCCCTATGGACATTCCCACTGACAGTAGCTTATATAAAATATCTTAATGCTTTCTATATACACATACACATATCTCTCTTTTCATTAAAAAAAAAAAAACTTTAGTACAATGGAAAAGGATAATTTATAGTGACTTTGAGAAAATTTGTGACTTCCAATGCATGTTTTTTAAGATAGTCTAATGCAATATGCCTGAGTCCTTACCCTTCATATCTAGTATTTCCTTAAGGGAAAAAAAAAGATTTTCCAAATTGTTTGAACTAAAACACCTTTTATCTTCTGGGTTTAGTTGAAAGATTAACAGAAGAATAAAGTGTCAAACCTACAGTTAGTAAAGCCTATTAAATAGAAGAATCATGGAGATGGATTTGAGGGAGATGTTATGGTCTATATAAAATAACCAACTTTCATCAAGCAGGGAAGGCATCAGAAAATCCTTTGTACCTTTTCATGCTGGAATCTATATACTTAATTATCTCTATTCAGAGAATTATTCATATTTATGAACTTCTCCATCGTGTTGTCTGTGAACGGCCTTTTTACTTCCAATCAAGAAACAAAAAAAAAAAAAAAAAAAAGAAATGGATGCATAAATATGCCAGCCTCTCTACTGCTAATTGCCCCATCTGCCATTGTTATCAAGGCATTCCTTCCTGTGCAATGCCATTGACAGATCCAAACCACCAACTTGTTTTATGAAAACACTGAGAATTCCTCCCCTTGTTTTTTGACTCTGGGGAAATCGGAAAAACTGTTTTCCTGGAAGCCCTGCCCTGTACTGTTAGGGGCTATTTCTGCTTAATACTCTGGAGTATCGTTTTATATGTAAGGAAAGGTTTATAGATTGGGAAGTGTTTTGTGACCCATAAATCTAGAAATGATTTGTGATTCCACATTTTGGTCCAAGTCCTCTGGGCTCTAATCAATTACAGAATTCAGGTGAGCATGGCATAAACCTAGTGATAGGATGCTTTTGCTGAAGGAATCATGGTTTCTGTGCCAGTGCTAAGGTCAGACATACCCCGGGCAATGAAGAATTTTATTCCAATATAAATCAGGATCCTCTTCAAATAGAGAGATGCTGAAATCAATCCACCTGAGACCAAATTTTGGGTGCTCCATTGTGAGCAACATCCCTATCTCATAGTTCAGAAAGTATCCAACAATGTAGAAGTTGCAAAGTTCTTTTTTTTTAAGTTTCTTATGTCAGGAAAATGAAAAATACCTTCTGGATAACTGATACACATAACAAATACTTTAAAGGATACCTATTAAAGTTCACTAGTGTGACAAGTGAGACATAAGCAGATTATTAGTTTCTTGAAGACAAGAATTGTGGCTTAAGTTCTGACATTTGCAACAAGCAAGATTGCCTTGATATTTTGGGGAACCAAAGCACATCATATATCTAAACATATTATACCTTGCACTTCGGCAGCTTTACAGTCACTTTGATAATCCCATAGGAGCTTATTTTCTATGAGGAAATAGATGTCAATTGTAATTAAAGGTACATTTTACCACAAAAATTAAGTAATACTTCAAAAGCTTCTGATGATCTGTTCAAAGGGCAAAATTGCACATATGTCTATGAATTCTCTAGAATAGAAAAATAGGTAGCATATTGAAATGGGAAAAAAGTATTATAAGATCAATATAACCAATGGGAAAACTGAGGCATAATATCTAATAACCTTATTTAATAATGTTAGTACTTATTCATTTACTTACTTCTCTATTTATTTGAAAATTTATTTCACTTTAAAAATGACCATGAATAAGGCCACACAACCAAAAAATAAGCAAATTAACCAACAATAACTGACAATTATAGCTTTGAAAAAGTGAAAGGGGCTGCCTTGAGAGGAAAGGATTCACTTTCACTAGAATACTTTGGTCACTTGATGAATCTATTGGGAGTAGACTGTTGAATCAGATCATCCCTGAGGTCCAATTCAACTCTAATATTATATCTATTTGTTATATAATTTCCCTGATCAATGGATAAAATGTATTGGTGCAAAATCATCAGCTTAAGCAAACAAACAACTTGGCAATAGGATAGAAGGAGTTAATATTTGTGAAATATAAGTGATGAGAAATCTGAAAATATCATGCGCTGTGAAAGGGGGATAAATAAAGGGCTAATACAAGCAAAGAACAGTTGCAAGCAAAAGAGCAAATTCAGCTTTATTATTTTTAATTTTTCATCCTAAATGATATATTGTGGTTGACTTGCAGTTAGATTCAGAAATACAGGAGCGATAGATTCAGAAATACAAAAAGAGAGATAGAGTGGGGGGGAGAAAAAAACAGACAAAAATAAAATTAAAAAGAGAATGGAAGAAATAGAAAAAGATAGGGACACAAAAATGAAGGAAGAAACAAAGAAAGAAAGAGAGGAGAGGAGGAAGGAAGGAAAAGATGGAAAGAAAAGAGAGAAAAGGCAAATTTCAGATGCCATTTTTGTTTAGATTTTGGAAAAATATTTTTAAACAATTTAGATATTTATTAAAGGTGTATAAAAGAATTTTATTTTTTTCCATTGGTAAGGCTAGTTATTATTTAGTCTTTAGAAAAAAATGAGGAATAGTTTAGATGTGGAAATATTTGCTGAAAAGTAGCATGATGTAAAGGACAAGGAAACAAATTTGAAACTTGCAAAAACTAGATTTACTTTCCACCTTGAACACATTCTGGTTATTTGACCCTTAGTCAATCACTTTATTTCTCAATGTCCTAACAACTTGCTAAGAAAATATATTGCAGGGAATCTGCTTGCATGTCCTGGTAAAGGGATTTTCTTTATGTAGGAGTTTTTTTTTTATCCAAGATGAATATCAGATTATGCCCATATCTAGTCCTTACACATGAGATAAGCAAGTTTAGATCACAGGAAAAAAATTTCTGACAAGAAGATCCATCCTCATATTCAGTGTGTGCTTGCCTTCCCACACACATCTTCTATTTTTAAAATTTTAATTAATTACTATTATTTTAAAATAAACATGTCTGGTCAATTAGGGAGCATCTAAATTGTGTCTGGGGGTAATACTAAAAATAAGCTTTTACCAAATAAGCATGTTTTGCTCCTCATATTGGAAGTAAATTAGAATTTCAGACTTTGATTCAGCAAACTTGGGTCAAGTCCTGCTATTAAGTTAACTTACATCTCTGGAAATAAGATCAAGTAAATGAGAATCAAAGGAATTGTAGTTTAAATCTTCTCTGTTTAAGAATCAAGCCTGCCTTTCTGTGTTTGGATCAAACTCAGTTTTATGAACTCCAGTTTGTTATCCTTCTTGTTGCTTCATAACTAGGGTGCCATCACCCCAATTTACTATATTCTGCTGATTTCCTTAAATGGAAAATTTCAAAGAGATTATAACACTCTGATGGGCCTAAACAATATGGACTGCCTTTCAAAGTATTGAGTTCTCTATCAGTGGAGGTCATTAGGTAGAGACTGGTTTGCTATTTATGTTGTAGAGGTGTTTCCAGTTTGGGTAAGAATTGGGTGGATAACCTTTGAGGGCCCTTCCAACCTTTTGTTCCTATAATTCTGCCCATCCTCTCTTCCTGTAGGTTTGAACAAATTATTTTTAGCAATTTTTTTAAGTTGAAGAGCAAAACTGCGATTTTAATGGTGCTGGGAGCTCCTGATTAGCTATTTCTACTAATAATATCTCTGCAACCTATATTTTGTTGTAGTTGTTGTTTTAGTAATTTCACTTCATGACCCAATTTGGGATTTTCTTGACAAAGATACTGAAATGGTTTGCTATTTTGTTCCCCAGCTCATCTTACAGATGAGGAATTGAGGCAAAGTATATTTAATGACTTGCCTAGGATCACACAGTCTCTGTAAATACTTGTCTAGTGCCAAATTTGAATTCAGGAAAATAAGTCTTCCTAACTTCAGGTCTGGCTCTCTATCCATTGTACTACCTAGCTGTCATTTATAGTTTTAGGGGGTAGAACAAGATGAATGACTTGTACAGATTTACATAATCAGTATGGATTCAAACTAGGATATAAACTAAGGCCTTCTTGGATCTGAGTTCAGTTCTTTACCTGCTATGCCTCTCTATTTGTTAATTTAAATACTAGTAGCTAGTATTTATATAGTACTTTAATGTTTCATAAGCACTATAAATATCTCACATTCTCACAACAACTCTGAGAGGTAGTTATTATTGTTATCCCTACTTTACAGATGAGAAAAACTGAGACTTAAGTGACCTTCCCAAGGTCACACAGCTAGTTAGTGTCTGAGGAAGAATTTGAACTCAGGTATTTTCTGATTTCAGGTCCAGTGCTCTAAATACTATTCTACCTAGCTCCTTATTGTCCCTATTTGCTTGTCTAGCTAACTTTATTGTTATTGCTCATTTTTAAAGCAAGTCTTTGCAGTTTAATTAATTCATTGTATCTCTAGGATAAGATGCATACTCTAGTTTAGCAATTAAATCCCCTGATAATCTAGTTCTGGCCTTATGTTACTAGGCTTTACTTCCCTTGATGTACTCCACAGGATAACCATCTTCTTTTAAGGTTCAGTTCATGAGTCATCTACAATGAAAAATCTTTCCTGACAACCTCCCTCTTCTCTGTTAATCTCCCTCCCTCCTTCCCTCCGTCTCTCTCTGTTTCTCTCTGTCTCTCTGTCTCTCTCTCTCATCTATTTACCTTCCAATATTCATATATCCTACTTAAAGAGATAGAAGCTGTCTGAGAACAAGGACCTCTGAATTCTTTTTAATTAAAGCTCATTTAAGAGAGTTCCCTTTGCTATCAAAAGGTTAAGTGATTTATCCAGAATCACATGGACAGCAGGTTTCAAAGACAGGATTAAATACAAATCTTTTGGTATCAGAGGATAAGTCTTGTCTTTCCTACTACTTGGCACATAGTAGATGCTTAATACATGTTTCTTGGATTGAGTTGCTTTTGTTTGCTTTCAGTAGGATATAAATTCATTTATAAATGAGAGAGTTGCATAATATGGTCTCCCAGGTTGCATTCAACTTGAAATGTATGATTCCATGAAATTCAATTTCTTGTAGACTGAGACATTTCTCCATTTCTCTCCTAGGAGTTAGCATAACACCTTGCACATAGTAGGTGCTTAATAAACATTTTTAGAATTGAATTGCACTGACTTTAAATTAAATTTTCACTATTGCTTTAAGAAATTGAAATTGGCAAAGGTTACAGGGCTTGTGTGGGGGGGTTCCAATAATTAACCCTAGAATTCCTTTTTTCCTTTCCCTCTCTATCATTCTAAAGAAATGGGTTTATATTTTGGAAAGGAGTAGAAGGGGTATATGGTCAGTTAAACTGCATTAATGGGTTAACTCTATTTCATTCCCTTTTTTCTCTATGCATTATTCTTTTCATAAATAAAGGGAAAAACAAAACAAAAAGAACAAAAATTCTATTAGTCTGCACTTTCTGGGTCAAGATACCTCTCAAATAATTGTTAACATTGTTGTATCCATGGCCCCAAGTTGCATGAAAATAAATGACTATATTCACTAAGAAATTCTCCAAAGTGGCCCCCTGCTGAAGACATTGATTTCCATCCTCAGAACAGGTTTCTCTAAGTAACTTGAATCCTTATCTCCAATTTGAAGAGAACAAAGGTCAGTGTGGATCTGCATTGTTGAAAATGATCTTTGCCAGAATCTCAGAAATAGGAACCATGGACAGTTCCTGCTTCTTCTCAATAACCTGTTATTTAAGTGTCATTAGGAGCCCAGCAAGCTCAGGCACTTGAGCAGTGAAAATCAAAATGACTTTGGTAGTGCTTTCAAATAAACTTATGTTGTTAAGATAGGGATTGAAAAGACTCTGACTCCAACACTGATGTAAAAGGTAACAGGGAATAGTGGGAATTGATAAACACATACAACCTACTATGTGCCAGGTATTATTGGATTAGGGTTTGGGATACAAATATGAATGTAAAATAATAATTGAGTTCAAGGAGGTTGTATCTTATTAGTTGTATAAATAAGTGAATATAAATATATACATCAAAAATATGAAATAAAATACAGTAATTTTATTGTTACATAACTATAATGACAACCAATATTCAGGAAAGCTCATGTGAAAGAAGGTATCATTTCAGATTTATCTTTAAGCAATATAGTTTTCAAGATGTGGAAATAATAGGAGAAAATTTTCCAACCAAGGAAGTGGTGCCCTACACAAAGGCATGGAGGTGGAAAATGGAATGGTATTTGTAAGGCACAATTAGAATAGAGAGAATGTGAGGGAGCCTTTGCAAAGGCATGGAGATGGGTTGCAGAAAATGAGAATGTGGATTGTGTGAAGGAGGAAAAAAGAAAGATAATCCACTTGGAAAGAGAGACTAATGCAAAATTATGCATGTTTTAAATGAAAAGCAGCTACAAAGGGACCTGGATGAGAGATAGCAGTTGATGCTCTGTCACAAAATCCTTGTATTAACTTAGCTAAATTAAAGTTCAGCAGCAAGAGATACAAAAAGAAATTCCATTCCAAATAACAGATGATAGTATAAAATATTTGGGAACCTATTTGCCAAGGAAAAGTCAGAAACTATACGAACTAAACTACAAAACACTTTCCACACAAATAAGATCAGACCTAATCAATTGGAAAAACATTAATTGCTCATGGGTAGGCAGAGTGAATATAATAAAAATGACAATACTACCCAAACTAATCTACTTATTTAGTGCCATACCAATCAAACTCCCAAGAAATTATTTTAGATCTAGAAAAAATAGTAGCAAAGTTCATTTGGAAGAACAAAAGGTCAAGAATTTCAAGGGGATTAATGAAAAAAAAAGGCTGACGATGGTGGACTTGCTGTACCAGATCTAAAACTATATTATAAAGCAGTGGTCATCAAAACCATTTGGTACTGGCTGAGAAATAGAGCAGTCGATCAGTGGCATAGGATCGGATATCAGGACAATCTAGGCAATAACTTTAGCAATTTAGTGTTTGATAAACCCAAAGACCCCAGCTTTTGGGATAAGTACTCACTATTCGGCAAAAACTGCTGGGAAAATTAGAAACTAGTGTGGAAGAAATTAGGGCTTGACCCACACCCAACACCACATACCAAGATAAGATCTAAATGGGTCCATGATGTAGATATAAAGAGTGATATTGTAAGCAAATTAGAGGAATGTAATATTGTTTACCTTTCAGATCTGTGGAGATGGAATAAATTTATGTCCAAAGAAGATATGGAACTCCTAATTGAACACTAGATAGATAATTTTGATTATATTAAGTTAAAAAGTTTCTGTACAAATAAAACTAATGCAGGCAAGATTAGGAGGGAAGCATCAAATTGGGAAATCATCTTTACATTTGATGGTTCTGATAAAGGCCTCATTTCTAAAATATGCAGAGAATTGTCTCATATATATATATGTATATATATATATATATATATATAT
>JAJPUD010015880.1:0-35813 GCA_023553655.1 Myrmecobius fasciatus | reverse complement strand
CACACACACACACACACACACACACACACACACACACAGTGAGAGGCAGGGGAAGGCTGGTGGGAGAGGCCTCGAGTCCTGTCTGCTGCAGACTAGCCGTGGCACCCTTGGGAGGTGTTGTAACCTCTCCGTGCTCCACCCAATTCTATTATTATTATTTTTTTTTTGCTGAGGCAATTGAGGTTAAGTGACTTGCCTAGGGTCACAGAGCTAGGGAATGTTAAGTGTCTGAGACCAGATTTGAACTCAGGTACTCCTGACTTCAGGGCTGGTGCTGCTCCAGCCAATTCTAAAACTAGAGGGGAGACTATGAAACGGAGGAAAGAGTGCCGGGCTCGGTGTTCTCGGACCTGGGCTCTGCCGTTTACTACGGGACGGGACAGGCCCTGGCTCTCAGCTTCCTCATCTGTGATGAAGGGGTTAGAGGAGAGAATCTCAAAAACCTCCTGGAAGTTTAATCTAGAACCCTAAGTTAGGAGGGGGTTTCTGGCCCGGGAGCTTTCCACATGGAGAAAATCCCAGAGCAGGCCAAACCCCAGAATGAGAGCCAGAGAGGAAGCAGGGGAACGCACAGGCACACTGACCACGAGCCTCTAAACTTCTAAAAACACACGCCCAAGAGGCGGCTCAGTTAACTGCAATGCCCGATCTTGGAGGACACGCGGTTCCCCTCTCAGGAGAAAGGGGAAGAGGACGCGGCCACTTCTCACTGGGGAGAGCGGCAGCGCAGCCTCACGGATGCGATGTCATCCTACGTCAGGAGTCAGAACCAGGTTCAAATCCCAGCGCAGACACATCAGTGGTGACTGGGACCGAGTCACTTAACTCTGCTAGACTGCAGGTGCTCCTATAAAAGGGGGTAACAATCCCGGGCAGGCTAAATCTCACTGCACTCTTGTGGGACCCAGACAAGTGTCACCTTGCAAGAGCTGCATAGAGTCACTAATTATCATTATTATTTCAAAACGACAACAGAAGTTACAGAAGAGAGTCTGGAAAAACACAAAAGAAAACCCGAATCTGAAGGGGAGAGAGAAAGAAGCAGAATGGCTCAGACACTCTTTTATTAACACAGAAACGGAAGTTTGGTTTCATGGACCCGTTTCCCACCCCCCTTCCTCCTGATTCATATGACTGAGAGTTACTTAATGTATTATCTATGTCTAAAAAAGGCAGTGGGGAAATCCATCCCTCCAGCCCCTCAAAATGCCCATGTCCCTTCAAATCTTCCCACGTTCCTTTCTAGTTATACACAGTTTATTTTCCCCACCCAAGACCAAGCAGGAAGTCCACGCTGGCATTCCCCACTTTGCTTAATTACTAGCAGAGCTGGTACATCTTTGGACGCCTTCACTGCTGCTGCCCAGGCTCCTGAAGGATGAGGGGGCTTCCTCCATGGGCCTCTGAGAGAACATTGTCTCCAGGAGGAAAATGGTTCTAAGTCCAAATGGCCCATCTACAAATGAGCTGCTTCCCTTCTGTCTGTCTTCCCAGGGCTTACTGAAGCGCTCAGTGCCTCCTAAGTTTGGGATACACGCACGCTCATTTACTCTAGGTCCTGGCCAGCCGTGAGAACTGGGCTCCGGGACGCAGGATCCTGGTCTGTCAGAACAGGGCTCCTGCCCCGGCTGACTCACAAGCGTATTCAGAGGGAAGATCATGGATGTGAAAATCCACACCGCACCCTGTCTGTTAACATATGGCCTGAGTGGGGGAGCACTTCCCCTTGGGTCACACAGCCAGTTCCAAGGCAGAGACGGCCTGACTCTAAATCCAGGCCCGATCCGCTAAGGCACGTGGCCTCTAGGGAAGGGAAGGCCCCAATGGTGGGGTCTGAGGGGGGTGGACGTTGCCCCGCCGGTCAGTCTCTCTGAGGGGATGCTGGACTCTGCTGCATTGAGACTCCTAATGAAGGTGGGGATGGTGCCGCAAGGTAGGGATGTATTGGAAAAGGGGGAGGGGAAGGAGGCGTTGAACAAAGGATGGCAAAGAGAGAGCGGCAAAGGACAAAGGCCATGAGGGAAGAAGCTCTTACTTGTCTCCCCCAAGGATCAGGGCTGTCTTCAGGCCGGTGAACTTGCCCAGCTGTGGAGCAAAGGAGACAGTGAGATCAGAGAGCTGAGACGGAAAGCCCAGCCTGTGCCGGTGCCAGAGGAGGCTCATTTCCCTGGGCCACAAGGCCTTGACCAAGGTCCTGGATTTCTTTTTTCCTGGGATAACTGTGCCTCACCATACAGACGGTTCTCACTTTAGGTAAAACTCACACATGTAGAGAATTCGGAAAGAAATCTGCATTTTAAACCCCCCGCCCCCCCGCTAACGACTGTGCAAGACTGTGCTCCTGCCCCTCAGCTTGGTGCTTCGTGGCCTCTCCCCCCCAAACAGCCCCCTCAAACTCCTCCAAGGGAAAGCAGAACAGCCCCGTGGAGAAATCTCCACCGCTGCACCCCAGAGCCACGGGGTGCCCAGCACCCCTCCTCTCTGGCTCCCCTGTTCATGTTCTTCCTCTCTGTTCAGGCCAGGTCCCCACATGGCTGGCCCCGGCTCAGCCTTTCTCTTCCTGCTCTCACTCTTCTGCTCTGCTTCTCTCCCTCCCCCCATGTTTACATCCTTCCCTGCCCCTATGTTTACACCCCTCCTTGCTTCTCTCCTTCCCTCCCCCACATTTCTAGGCAAATTTCATTTCCCAGAAACCTCCTTTACCTTGAGGTCTGCAGAATGGCACACTGCCTTTAAGTAAGAATGGCCTCTAACTGGCTTCCTTTATAATCTCACGGATTTTTTATGTATTTAAAACCATGATTCTGAGCAGGGGTCCATAGGCCGCACAAAAGGTGAAGTGCCCCCCGCCTCCCCCAGTCCATCCAGCCCCCTGCTCACCTCCTTGGTGAACTTCATGGTCTGCAGGGCCAGCTCTCGGGTAGGCGAGAGGATGAGGGCCCGGGCACCTGTCTGGGCACTGTGGGCCTTGAGTTTCTCAAACATGGGGATGAGGAAGCAGGCTGTCTTTCCACTCCCCGTTCGGGCCATGGCCACTATGTCCTTGCCGTCCAGAATCACCGGGATGGTCTGCGGGAGGCAATGCTCGGGATCAGAAGCACAGAGACGCCACTTTTGCTCCCACTACTTTCTTCCCCCTCAGGCCAGTCTTGGGGTGAGGTTGAAGCGGAGAGACAGATAAAATGGAAAAAACCCCAGATACAGGATGGAGCTCAGTCGCCGAGGTCCCCCCGTCCCCCAGTCCGTGAGCCCTGCGATGGACCTGAAACCCCAGCTTTTATTTCTGGAGCTCTCTAAGGCCACACACCTTCTCTGGTTGGATCCTCAAAGACCCTGGGGGAGGAGGATGCCCATTTTACAGATGAGATAATAGAACATTTGCCCTACATCTCTCACAGGTCACTTGGGAAGAAAGCACCTGTGCTCCACACTACCCGGGCACTGTGATGTAACACAGAGGGCAGAGGAGCCCCTCAGGAAAACCTGGGGTCAAGTGCTGCCTCTGCTACCAAATGACAGAGAAAAATGGGCAGTCTGAATCCTCAGCTCCTGGGGCATCTCTGCACATGACAAGGTTTGGTGCAGGTGCTGGGAGGCCTTGACAGAAGGGAGACTGACACTAAAAACCACAGGCTCAAACCAGGGGGAAACTGGAAATGGCAACTGTCTTTTTTCACACTGTTTGGTTCCGAGGCAGGGGCTGGCAGGGAGCCCCACCCAGCCAGAACACCCCAGGTCACTGGGCAGGCTGATGGAAAGTAAGAAAGCCCAGGAACAGGGGCCGACAGAGGCCTCGTGGGACAGGCCCAGGGTGATCAACCCTCCCCAACTGAGGCTGCTTGTGGCCGGGGACCCCGGTACAGTGGATAGAGAGCCGGCCTCAGAGTCAGCAAGGGCTGGATGCAAGTCACACCTCTGACATCCGCTGTCTGCAGGACCCTGGACAAGTCCCTCAGCTGGCTGATGTGCTCAGAACAGGGGCGGATCTGTATAGGCGAGGGAGTGCTTCACTGGCAACTCCCTCCCTTAGCAATAAAAACACAAATCTGAGTAAAGAGTCCAGAAAACAGACTCTAGTCCCGACTGCGCTACTGACTTGGACACTGGTCAAGGCTAGCCTTGGTTTCCCCGCTGGTAACAATGACAGCCTCTTCCAAAGGGCTGTTCTGAGGACAGACACAAAAAGCTTCTAACGGCAATGAAAAGGGGATGCCGACGGGATCAGTTGTTTTAAAGGGAGGCACTGAGTGCCAGCAGATGGGGCTGGGTGGTCATGAAATCAGGCAGCCGGGGCTCTGGTCCTCTCCATGCTCGTGTATCTGTCCTGAGAGGCCCAGTCCCAACCCCCTTCCCATTTTAGAGGGAGCTGAACCCAAAGAATCCCCCGTCTCCTTCAAAAACCAGAGACAACGAGCTGGGCCCGGGGGCCCTGGGAACAGGACAGGGAGCTGGGGTTTGCTTACCTTCCTCTGGATGGGTGTGGGCACCTTGTAGCCCTTCTTCATGATGCCCTTGAATACAGGGTAGCTCAAGCCTAGGAGAGACACCATTGCTCATCAGACTGCAGGAATCCCAACTCCCGGGGCCCTCCCCTCCAGCGGGGCACAGCCCGGGACAGCCTGCTGGTATGTGCTGCCTGATGTACCGGCATGAACTCTGGACCTGTGAGCTAGAGCGCAGCGGGTAGAGAGAGGACCGAGACCGTGCCAACGATGCACGCTGACCAGGCTGCCTCCCACAATGCTCAGGGCCGTGCCGGTGTCACTGAGGAAATCACAGACCCAGCACTGAAGCCTGTATTGTGTGTACACACACACACACACACACTCACTCACTCACATACATACATTCAGGCTCACATTCACACTCATACACAGTCATTCTCACAGATACAGATGCACACACCTGTGATCACTCACAGAGACCCAACTATGATTACACACTCACATAGACCATAATCTCAGACACACATCTGTGACCACTCGCACACACTCACACATGACTGCTCAGGGACACAAAAGCACGCTCCTGGTCACACAGGACACACACATTCACAGATGCTCACACATGCTCACACCCACACGTGATCCCCTCTCACACAGATATTCACTCATATGCGACTGTGATCCTTCTCACAAACATGCGCACTCACACAATCATACTCTCACTCTCACACACAGCCGTGGTCATTGTCATACAGACACACACACTCGCACAATCATACTCTCACACACATGCTCACACTATTTCACAACCATGACCCTTCTCATACGGACATGCACTGGCACCATATCATACTCTCACACCCTCATGTTCACACACGTGCTCACGCCAACTTTTCCAGTCTCCACCTGTGTGTTGCTCTTAGCCTGAAAAGTCCTCCCAGATGAGCTCCTACATCCCTGAAGTTCTCCCTCATCACTGACTCTCACTGGCCTCTCCTTTTCCACCTCACTGGTCCCAACGGTGGCACACGTGGGTCCTGCCAACTCAACTAGAGGGCGAGCTCCTTGACAGCAGAGCCCGTCATCTGCTTCCCTGGATGTGACACAGGACCCAGCAGAGACAGGCACACACACACACACACACACACACACACACACACACACACACACAGACACACAGACACACACACACGTTTCCCTGCCGAACACCTGCATCCCCAGGCCGGCTGCCCACAACCCTCCCAGGGTCCTGCAGGCTTGACGTCCGGCTTTGGGCTCTGTTGCTCCACCCCAAACTCACCCATGGACTGGAAGCCTCCAGACTTTTTCTTCTTCTTGTTTTGGGCACGAATCATTTCCTGGGTGTCAGGCTCAACATCTGAGGCTGCCTCCAAAGCAGGGAAGGCAGGCAGGGACTTCCTGGGACCCATCTGTCACAGAGAGGAAGAGGCAGGGTCACCTTGGGACCACTCAAACTATCTGGATGCCCCATGGATATCTCAGAGGGGGCACAGGCAGTGGCACAGCCCTGGCTGGCAGGATGGGGGGGGGAACTGGGGGAGAACCCAGTCAGCGGTCGCTATCTTTCCATGCCAACTTTAGGTTGTTGGAAGGTACCAACTGGACCCCTCCCTGCAGAAGAGCAGTAGCCACAAAGCATGGGAAAGGACCCCTGCTTTGGAGTCAAGACCTGGGTTCAGGTCTCAGCTCCTCTACTATTCATCTCCCTGTATTGTCATTTAAACTTTGAGACTCAGACCTCATCACCAGCCCTGAAGTCAGGAAGACCCGAGATCAAATCTGGTCTCAGACACTTAACACTTCCTAGCTGTGTGACCCTGGGCAAGTCACTTAACCCCAATTGCCTCTGCAAAACAAAACAAAACAAAACAAAAAAACCACCAAACAATGATTCCTGCCCAAGTCACCTTTCAGAGAGGCTGGGAGGATAGAAAAGCAAGCAAGTAGTATTTGTGGTTCATAAAACGATGATGGTTATCAATTCATTTTATTTTCTTATTACAACCCTGAAAAGTAGATCCTATTATTATCCCCATTTTACAGATAAAGAAACTGAGGCATATGGGAGGTAAAGTGACTTGGCCAGAGTCACAAGGCTAGGAAGCACGAAGCCCCATGGGAAGTTCCGTCTTCCTGGCTGCAGGTCCAGGGCTCTGTCCATGTGAGACAAAATGAGTTAAACCTTAAGATGCCAGGCAAAGCCTAGCCCAGAGGGGTGTAGTGGAAATACTCTGGAAAACTCAAGTCCTGCCTCAGCCCGTCAGTAAGCACTTATTAAGTACCTACTATTTGCTAGGCAGTAAGCTAAGGGGTGGGGACACAAGAGGCAAAAGGCAGATCCAGCTCATGCAAGCAAGGATCCATTGCTCAGAGATCGATTAAGGGGCTCCTGGAAGGAGACTTTAAGTGAGACCCGAAGGAAGCCGGGGAGACCCGGGCGACCTCTCCGCGCTCTAGGAGGCTGCCTCTGTTGCAAGTTGCAGAGAAGGTGGCGACCTGCACAGGCAGAAGGAGTTTGCTCCTCTGGGAAGTCGCCATCCTATCAATGATACCACAAGCCCAGTCCCTTCCCCAACTTAAAAGAGCGAATGTACAGATCCGGCTCTCAGCCGCGGACCGGGTATTAGTCCGCGGAGAAGGTTCTGGCCCGTGTCCAGGTACTGGTCCGCGGACCGGATCCGGCTTAGCAGCAGACCTGACTCCACTTCCGCCTGGCAGCAGATGACGCCAGTCACCTCCCCTTCCCCCCCTCCCCCGCGCAAGTCCCCGTGTATCAGAGCGGCTACTCCTGATTGGGTGGGGAGACAATGACCCCGCCTCGTCACTGGGAAGCAGCCAATGAGGCTCCGGATAGGAAACGCTGAGGGCCGGCGCACTGGGGTCCCGGCGCGCCACGCGGCCCGTTCACTCCCGGGCCGGGGCCGGTCCCCAGGTCCCCCGTCTCCCGTTACGCTCCCGCCGCCCTTCCCCCCCCCTCCCCAGCTTCCCACCTCCCGGGCTGCCACGTTTCCCCCGCCTTCGGGCTGGATCTCGAAGTCGCTGTCTCCCATGTCACCAACTAAGCCTCCGCGGAAATCGCGCTCACGTCCGCGCCGCGAACCCTTGGGTTTGACCGTGCTCATGACCGATGTGGGCCGGAAGCGGGCGCGCAGATGTGCCAAGAAGCGTCGGTCGCCGTGTTCGGCGAGGGCTCGATCGCCGTGCTCGGCGAGGGCTCGGTCGCCGCCGCCACAGCCGTGCGCTGAGCCAAGGCCTTCCGCCACGGCCTGTACCAAGAGGCGGAGGAAGCGGGTGAAGCGGTGCGGACGGAGTCGGCGCAGCCGAAAGAACCGCACCTCCGCAGTCTGCTCCTCCCGCCGAAGGGGCGGGGCCTCGAACATGGTCCCCTGGGGGGAGGTGTCTGGGGCGGTCCTGCTCGCTTTCTGTCCTCGGCTTCGAGCGGGGCGGGCCGAGGGGAGGGTGGGCTGGGCTCTGGTCTCCCCCGACCTCCTCGAGAGAATGGTCGAGTCCTCGGCGCAATTCGCTACTAGAGTGGCCGAGGCTGTTTGGAGCGCTCTCCGTGGCCAGTGCCATTGGGCGTCCGGGGATCGTCAGGCCACCCGGTTCCTGCTCCCCGGAGGTAAGCGCCCCAGCGGGAGGCAGAATCGGAGAGCGGGACCCTCCCCCCAGTCCCAGACTTCTCCGGCTGCTCGGAGGCTGGGAGACTTGGGGCTCGGGCCAGGGGGCTTCGCTGTGCATGCCCCTGCTAGGAAGAGCACGCTTAGGGGAAGGACCAGACCCAAGGAAGACGGGGTGTGCTGGGATGTGGGGCGAACCCTACGGCAGAAACTTGCAGACATCCCCCAAAAGATTGACTGAAGGGATGTTGTGGGGAGGGGGTCTTCTGGGCTAGATCTTTTACATTCATCATAATCCCCTCCTCCACGCCCACCGCCCCGCTCCATGCATTACCAAAGTGGGATCTCAAAGCAGCCTGCGGGGTCCCCATAAAGTGGTCGGGGCGGGCTGGGCCTGAGCTTTGCTTCAGCTCCTGGAGGATTGTTTCTTTGTTTCCTTGTTTGTTAGTATGTAGCAACAGGCCTTGCCTGTCCTGGCGGCGGGGCACAAAGGCTTGAAGCCGCGGCAGAGACGCAAGCAAGGGGGGCTTAGAGGCTATTAGATCCCATTTGGCACGGGTTACCGGGAAAGGCCCGGACCCCAGTGTCAAGTCCCCACTGGGGTTCCTTGTGATTTCAGAGTCAGCCACATCATGAAGACCTCTGTGGAGCTTACCATCAATGGGATTCAGGCCCTCCAGCTGCAACACAAAGGCCGAAGTGGCTACCGAGTCAAATCCAGCACATCGTTCGTGGATGAGACTTTGTTTGGCAAGCCTTCCGGGGCTCAGCCAACCCCACCGAAGTTTGACCCTCCTTGGGCAGTGCGGGGCAAATCTGGGAAGCTTGTGCCATTAGCCCCTAATTCTGAGGGGGCCAAATGGAACCTAAATTCGGACCCCTCCAAAAGCAGCAGCAGTGCCCCTCCCCATACTCCCAGGAAGAAAAATAAATACAGGTAACAGCAAGATTGGGGACAGGCAGAGTCTCAAAATGTCCCACAGGAAAGGGGAGGGGGACTTAAAGGCCATTGAGTCCATCCCCTTCATTTTGCCCAGAGAGAAAGCAGAGGGTCCAACAAGGTCACAGAACTGGTTTGATAGTTGAGTCAAATCAGTAAGTATTTAAAATGTGCCAACTATGTGGTACAGTGGATGGAGTGCCAGGCTTGGGGTTAGGAAAACCTGAGTTCAAATCCAGCCCCAGACACTTACTTGTGGGAGCCTGAGCAAGTCACCTCACTCTGTTTGCCTCAGTTTCCTCCTCTCTAAAATAACCTGGAGAAGGAAATGGCATACCACTCCAGTATCTCCACCAAGATCCCAAAATGGGGGGGACACAACTAAACAACAATATAAACGTGCCCGGTTATTGTGCTAAATTCTGGGGATACAAAGAAAGGTAAAAGGCAGCGCAGACCCTCCAAGAACTCAGTCTGATGGGGAACACAGCATGCAAACAGCTAAACACAGTGTATGCTTCATACACGCCCCTTGGCTTAGATTGTGTGGTGTATAGTTCCAGGAGACCTAATTAGGACTTCTTCAGTGTAAAGATTTGTCCAAAATCTAGAACTGCCTAGAAATAGGTGGGGATTATCTCTCCCAAATGAGAAAACCAGGAGAAATTGGACCCAAGTCCAAAGAAAAAGGGAGGGGGGCTTGGGGACCAGGAAAGGCTTCTGGTACCAGGTGAGGTAGAGATAAGAAAGGGAGAGCATTCCTGGCAAGGGGGACAGTGCCAAGGCGCAGAGTTGGGAGGAGAATCTTGGGCAAGAAATAGCTCAGACGCCACTAGCACTGGTTCAGGGAGGAAGGTTTAGGAAGATGAAAAAGGTAGGAAGGAGTCATGATCTAAATGCCAAAGGATTTTCTGTTTGCTCCTTGAGTCCAGAGGGAGTCCCTGAAGTTTATTGACTACAGAAGGTGGATTATCCTGTAAGAACTGTGAAATATCTAGACTTGGATCTTTGCTGATCTTGTGCATCAGTTGGGAGAAATATGGTTTGAATAATAGGGACATGGGAAGCTATTGAAACAATTGTCTTAACACACCAGGGCTAGCTAGCTGAGAGGGTTCTCGATGTTTCCAAGCTCCATTCTTGTCCCATTTGATATTTTTATCATTGACATAGATAAAAAAAGATCTGAGGCAGCTAGGTAGCATACCAAAGCCCTGGGCCTAGAGTCAGGAACTAGAGTTCAAATCTAGCCTCAGGCACATGTGACTTTGGGCAAGTCTCTGAATCTGTCTGCCTCAGTTCCCTTGTCTGTAAGACAGGAATAATGCCGACCTCCCCAGGTTGTTAAGACCAAGTGAAATCATTTTTGTAAATTGATTAGCACAGGGCCTGGCACTTAGTAGATGCTATGTAAGGGCTACCTCTAATTATTATTAACTTAATGTGGAACTCTTATTAACTCTGATTTTAAGAGACACATCAACAGCACATCCAAAGGAATGATCATGACTTTAAATTCTGAAGGATTGTCATGTGGAAGAAATTCTCCGGTTTTCTCTTATCTAGAGCGTGTTTATATAAAGCTGTTTGCATGTGGTTTCTCTCCTCCATTAGACTGGGAGCTTCTTGAGGGCAGAGCTTAGCCTAGTACCTGGTACACAGCCGGTGCTTAATACACGCCCCTTGGCTTAGATTGTATGGTATATAGTTCCAGATCTAATTCGTACTTGTTCACTGTAAGGAAGAATTGTCCAAAATCTATAACCTGCAGTAGTAGGTGGGGTTCTTATCCAGCTGCCCCCATCCTGGAAGAATGCCTGGATACCCATTAACAGATACAGAAGAGGAAATAAAAATCCCTAAGACTTTAGACTTGGGAAGGGGGCAGCTAGATGGAGTCAGGAGGACCTGAGAAACTGTGACACTGGGCAAGTCACTTAACCCCGAATGCCTCAGAGAAGACTTGCAAAGCTCTTGGCATCCACTGTCCCATTTAGTCCTCACCCCCTCAGCCTGGCACTTAGCACAGTGCCAGGAGTCTATGCTCAGTATGTGTGGGGCTTATAGTCATCTCCATTTTACAGATGAGGTCACTGAGGCTTAAGTTGAGTAATGTGCCCATAAGGTTATGAGGTGAGATATGGGAACTCCTGATTCCAGGGGTGGCCATGTTGCCTCCCTCTCCCCACAGAATTGGGCCTTTCTGGTGATTCGGGTGTTCATTTACAACATACCAGATGGCTGTGGAAATCTCTGGCTCTGGGGTCTGAGGAGTTGCGTTCATACCTTGTGTCTGATGCGTCCCTTATCTTTGTGAGCCTCAGTTTCCCCATCTGTAAAATGAGATGGCCTCTGGGGTCCCTTCTAGCTGCAGGAGCCTCCACCGATGAGTTCAGGAGAAGTTAGGTTGCCCAGCTAGATACAGACCCCATTCCCAGGAGCTGCTCTCCCCACTGACTCACTGTTCATCTTTCATCCTTTTTGTTCCAGGCTTATCCGTCACACACCATCCTACTGTGATGAGACTCTCTTTAGCTCACGAGCAGAGGAACCTACCTGGGAGGCACCGTGGATGAAGAAGGAGGATGCTGCAAAGCTCCAGCCCCTCCTCTGGACCCCCCCCATCAGCACCTTGGGCCAGTCGCTCTCCCCGACCCAAGGAGACCCCCCTGCGGGCCATTCACCCAGAGCCAAAGAGCAGGAACAAGCCGGACGTTTGGCAGAGGGTCTCGGATGGCCTGGACTCTCCAGGCTCCCTCAAGAGAGGGTACTCCCGGTCACTCACCCATCTGAATGTCTCCCTTGGTGCACACTCCCCTGCCATCAGTCCCTCCCGTCAGAGGGGTCAGCAGCAGGCTTGGACTCAGACAGCTGCGGGGACCTCCCAGAGCCCAGTGGTGACCCCCAGGGCTCGCTCCATCAGCCTCTCAGAACCAGCCACTCCTCGGAAGCGTGCGGCCACTCCCAAGCCAAAGCCACCCTGGAAGTGACTTGTGACCTTGCCTCCGTGTCTTCCCTGGGAGCACAGACGGGGACAGAAGCCTGGGCTTGTGCAGGCTTCAGCCTTACTCCAGCGAGGGGCACCCCCCTGGTGAGAGTGGAAGGAGAAGGAGCCCTGACCCATTCCCATGCATCCATTCCGTCTGCCCCAGGAAGGTCGGTGCAGAGACCCCGCCTTTGGGACAGATGGGCCTGTTCCTTCGGCCTTGTTCCTCTGTCCCTAGCTGGTCGGGGTCATCATGCAACCCAATAAACTCTACTGTTGCCAACCCATAGAGATGGTGTCCCAGGCCAGACTTGGTTTCTTCCTGCCTTGGGGCTACATCAGCCCAGGGCTGACTCCTCAGGGGTACCAAGGCATGTATCCATCTGGGGCCATTCAGTCTTTGGAGACAAGGTTTCTTCTGAACCCTGAGTGTCACTGCCACACAATAAGGTATGGAAGGGAGACCCTTCAAGTTGGAAGGGTTCTCCCAGTGACAGTGGGAAGGGAGCTCATTAGCCATTTTGGCCAAGCTGTCCTGGAAGAGAATGCTCTCTGTGCCATGCCCCGAAGGCTGTCCTGGGCTGAGGGGGCCAGAGGAGCCATGGCCTGTGATGATTGGGCTCTTCCAACCCAGAAAACCAAGGAGATTGCAGTCTGTGTTTGCCGGGGGCATTTGCTCACAGGCCCTTAACCAGTATTAAAACATGTATGTGCGGATGTATTTTGAGGCTCTCTATTTTGGGAAGAGGGGTACTCTTCACAGCTGCAAAGCCCAATGGAGAGGGTGTCTCCTGGATCTTTTCTCAGCATAATGCGGTTCAATGCGTTAAATAACATACATAGGATTGTAGAGGAAACCAATTCTATTGAAATACAATTGACATAAAAAAAGTTCAGAGACCCTGGGTCGACCCCTGCCTTAATGGAGTTTGCAGAACATTGGACTTCCTGGAAGACACCTCAGGGTCAGCTGTGAGATGATGTGACCCCAGGAGAGGCACTCTGGGAAGTTGGCTGAGTTGGTCTTGGAAGAGTGGACACAGTCCAGGCAGGACTTGGAGGGCCAGCTTGTGGCCCCCCTCCCCACAAAGACATATGGTCCTTTTCATACTGGGATGAGGCGTCCCCCTAGGCCTTGGGTGGAGGATGACCTTGTATGTGGGGGGGGGGGGTTACAGCTCTGCCGGCCTGGGATTCTGCCCCTTTGTCCATGAGAGTTTAAAACTCGTGGAGAAAGAAGGAAACCTTTTAATCAGCAGCCAGGCCTGATCCCTCTTGGGGGGCTCTTCCCAAGCTTTCAGAGGTTTGGGATCATGGCTACTGTGGCAGGACAAGGTGGCGGAGTGAGAGTAAGCTTGTACTGATTCTTCAGAGTTGAGTTGGGGCTGGAGAGGAGAGGGGTCCTCTCTAGGAGGTAGGGGCCCATCGTTATCTGCTCTCTCAGCCCAAAGAGCTGCTCTGCTCTGAATGGCAGCAAATGGGGAAAAGACACCCAGGGTGGGATGAAGGAGAAGGGACTTTATTGGTGTGAGTACAGAGGGGGAAGCCCTGAACATGGCCACGCAGGCTCAGGGTGCTCACTGATCAGCAGAATGCCCGGGGATCCGAAGGGCCCACAGTAGCCTGCACTCTCACCATCTGGGGACACGTGCGTAACTGCCCCAGGCAGGGAGGAGCATTCTGGGATGTGTCCTCCTCCCTCTAACTAGCTGTCAAAAGAATGGGCTGGGAAGGGGCAGGGGGGGAAGAGAGTGAGAGGAGAGCAGCCCCCACCTTGCAGGGACCCCTTGGGCAGCGGCTACTTCTTCTTGCCTTTGCCCTTACCCTTGCCCTTGCCCTTGCCCTTGCCCTTCCTCCGCTTTGACTTCAGCAGTGACCTGACCAAATAGCCCTTCCAGAAAGCCTGGATGAGGGTGGCCGACCGAACCATGAGGGACATCTCCTTCTCAGCCTCCAGCTTCTTCTTGGAGTTGATGAGTCTCTCCTCCCTGATCTGGGCAAACTCCTGGATCAGAACGGCGTGTTTTTCCTTCAGCTCAGCCAGCTGAGCCTTTTCTTCATTATAGATCTCATTCAGCTCCTCATATTCAGCCTAAAGGGAACCAGGTATTTTGGTATCATTTGGTAAATCCTCCTCATGTGGATAACCTCCCCCCTGGAATGGCGCACGGGCAGCCTCTCAACTTGGGCAAATGCAAGTGCCCCAGAGTGTAAAGCAATCAATGAGCTGTTTTCCTGCCTTGTGGGAACTTGGGGGCATGGTTAAATAATGTCCCTTCTTCCGGCATGAATGCACTCCACACATCTCAGGAAGCACTCCCCCCAAAGCTAATGGGACTTTAATGAGAACAGCATCTAAAGGAACAGTCCTGTGCCATTTTCTCCCTGGAAAGACTACATGAATGCCATGTGTCAGCAGGTTCACAAACTAGAATGCCCCAGACAGCAGGGGATGTGAAGGCTGTGGGATAAGGAAGGTGGAAGATGTCTCACAAGCTACAGTTCTTCTCTAAGTCCAACCTTGCTCTCTCTCTCCTACGATTTAAACTTTTTCCTTTCGTTCATATATTACTATTGACAGTGAGACACTGCTGCCTTCCGTCCTGGCCAACCAATGGCAACTTCTGAGTACTTGTAGGCCTCACGTTCCGCAGGAGTACCAGAGCGCTCCCAGGAGCTCCAAGCTCAGGCTCCTCTTGCATGGAATGGAGATGGGAGGCCCACATCTACATCAGAAGCAGGACAAGCGAAATACAGATATTAGCCACCTTTCTGACTGGTGGGGGCCTGAGCACAGGGATTAAGAAAGGATGGATAAAGCTCTACCCTCAAGTTTATACCAAAAACAAACAACTACATGAACAAGTGGTTGAGATGAACAAGGTCTGGGATAGTGTCACTCAACAGGGCCACTTGGAAACCCCACACGAGCTAGTTCAACTTTGGGCAGTATTCAGAGATGTTACACTCTGCCCATCTGGAGACCTTGTGCTCAGGTCTGAGCATCTCCTTCCAAGAAGTACACTGATGTCTGGAGAGCCCTGGAAACAAGCAAGAAAACCTAAAGATCTGGTCCTCCCAACTCCAAGGCTGGCGTTCTATCCATGACAACATCCAGCCTAAAGATCCGTAGACCTCAATTTCTTCTGAACACTTTGAGAAGAGAAAAGGCCAGACCTGGTGACTAAAAAAAATTACAAAAAGCCTTCACTGATTGTATTCTAAGAGACAGAAAATGTCTAGTTAGAGATGTAGGAATCACTTGCTACTCAGTGCCATGTGTTATACCGTTAGCTTATTGGAATGAAGATCAAAATCAACATTAATTTAAAAAGACAAAGAATAAAAATGGGAATACATGATGTGTAAGAGAACTTCAATCTGACCCTTTTTTGGAAGCTGATAACACTGACAAGTAGAAAACAACTAAAAGAAAGAACCTAACAATTTCCCAAAGATGTTTATAACTGATGTAAATCAATCACAACAAGGAAATCAAAAGAACCTAAAAACTGCCTGGGCAGGCAGGAGCTTGATCTAGCAGCTAAACGTGATGCTGATTTAAAATGTAAACTCACTAATATTATGAGGACTGAGGAAATGAAAAAGACTGAGCAATTTTGTCTTATAAGACAAGGAGTGGTGATAGAAAAAATGTTTGCAGAAAATCTAATGATGCCTGAAGGCAATTGAGGATAAAATTGAAAGGACAACAAACAGATGAAAAGTTGAAGAGATCTGCCCATATTCTTCCCAAAATACTTTTGTCCATCAGTGACAATGGAACCACCACATTGGATACAATATTCTAGTGCCTGATGTGCTATGTGAAGATGATGAAACAGTACTAAATCCAATAAAAATGGGAAAAGCAGCTGTACTAGACACCAAGAGAATACAGAATTCAGGGCTGGAGGTAACCTAATTTGTATAGCCTTGAGGGATCAGTATTTAAGATATTTGAACAAGGGGAGGATATCAGAAACTTCGAAAAAAAAAACCCCACAGATCCTATTATTACCCCACCAAAAAAGGTGAATGAAAAATATCAAATATTACTAACCTATATGCCAATTGTTTTATACCTATAAAGTATTTATGATAATCATCTATACTAGTATTAAAGATTCAATCAAGAGAGAAATCTACATTACATGTCAGCTATATGAATATTGTTTTAGATGCATGTCTATATACGTGTCTATATGTATATGTGTATTTATGTGTGTTTATGTGTGGACGTGTGTAAGGATATGTCTATATATGTACACAT
This sequence comes from Myrmecobius fasciatus, assembly GCA_023553655.1. Lineage (NCBI taxonomy): Eukaryota > Metazoa > Chordata > Mammalia > Dasyuromorphia > Myrmecobiidae > Myrmecobius > Myrmecobius fasciatus. The sequence goes on along the minus strand of JAJPUD010015880.1, from coordinate 19,531 downwards.
AAATATATCCATTCTTAACCGTAGCCTGCTTGGGGAAGGTGGGGGGATGAAAGGAGGAAAAAAAAGAATAAGGTAAAAAGTACTCGGCCGAGAACAAAAGAAAACCTACAAAGAAGCAAAGAAAAGATGGACAGTCATGACTAAAATGCCTTCTCTATATGCTTTATTGAAATGGAAATTTGTTGTTACATATTTTGATTCCTTCCTGATATTCTGCTGGGCATTTGACACTTTTTTTTATCTTTTTCTGACTTCCTATTTTGTTTTTTTTCTTATTTTGTATTTAAATTTTAAATAAATACATTTTTGAAAGTTAAAAATGAAAAGAAAAACAAAACAAAACAAATCTATACTAGTAGTTCTCAAAGCATGATCTGGGGCCTCTGGGAGCTCCCAAGAGCCTTTCAGAGAGATCATAATAATATTAGAAATTAAAGTATTTTCTAATTTCTAATTTGGTAATTTCTAATACAGTAAGTTTTTGGAGATATAACCCACATACATGTAAGTTCTTTGGGATCTTCAATAATTTTTTGTTGTTGTTGTTGTTGCTTTTTGCTGAGGCAATTGAGGTTAAGTGACTTGCCCAGGGTCACACAGCTAGGGAATGTTAAGTGTCTGAGATCAGATTTGAACTCAGGTCCTCCTGACTTCAGGGCTGGTGCTCTATCCACTGTACCACCTAGCTGCCCCATCTTCAATAATTTTGAAAAGTACAAAGAAGAGACCAAAAAGCTTGAAAACTATTGGTCTCTACATATTGCAAGACATCTTTGATGAATGTATAAAAAGGTAACTGGAAGTATTCTGCAAATTGTATCCTATAACAGACCATATCTTGATCATCGTAGGACGATGAAAGGTACAAATACAAGATCACACTGTAATAATTGTTTATTGATTATTTTTTTAAAAAGGCATTGGATTTGATGGAATCTTGCCTTAAAGCCTCTTCTCCAAAAACCTGCCTTCTCTGCATGTGTCAAAGATATTCTGAAAGATGGAACCACAGAGGCAACTTTGTTCCATGACACTCCCAAATATTTAGTAAGATCTATGGAGTTAGCCACTCTCAAGGAGGATGTCCAGTATGAAGTTAGCTAATCAATCAAGACATTGATTAAATGATAAAATAAGTACCTACTATAATCGGAAGATACTAAGCCCTCAAGGAGCTTAGTCTGATGAAAGAGACAATTTCCAAACAATTGGCAAACAATTTTTTACAACTGAAGTATATTGAGTTAATTAAGGGGGTGACATGGTCAGACCTGAACTTTAGGAAAATCACTATGACAGCTGAGTGGAGGATGGACTGAACAGGGAGAAGCCCGAGGCAGAGAGACCAACCCATAGCTACTTCAGGAATACTTCAGGTGTGCAGTGATAAGCCTCAGGAGAAAGAAGAGGGCAAAGGAGGATGGATATAGGGGAGGGGTTAGGGATGATATCCAAGCTGTGAACCTGGGAGACCGGGAAGGTGATGTGCCCTCAATGGTAACAGAGAAATTTGGAAAGGGAGAGGGTCTAGGAGGAAAGAGAATGAGTTTAGTTTCAGACACGTTAAGTTTAAGACAGATATCTGATTCAAGATATCCAATAAGCAATTGGAGAAGGGAGATCAGGAGGGAAGACTGAGGCTAGGTAGATAGATTTGTGGATCATTAGTGTAAAAATGATAATTAACTCCATAGGAGCTCATGAGAGTCCCAAGTAAAAATTATAGAGGGATGGGGCAGCTATGTGGCGCAGTGGATAGAGCACCAGTCCCGAAGTCAGAAGGACCTGAGTTCAAATCTGGTTTCAGAAGTCCTAGTTATGTGACCTTGGGCAAGTCACTTAATCCCAATTGCCTCAGGAAAAAAATTATAGAGGGATGAAAAGAAGAGAGTCCAGGGCAGAGCCCTGTGGGACACCTACTGTTACCGGGAGTGGGCTGGAAAAATATCTGCAAAGGACATTGAGAAGAGTGGTCAGAGACGTAGAAGGGAACCAGGAGAGAGCACTGCACCAAAAATCCAGGGAAAAAGAGAATCATGGACAAGAGAATACTCATGTCAAAAGCTGCAGAGAGTTGGGGAAAGGCCACTAAATTTGGCAATTCATAGGTCACAGAGGCAGCTGGGTGGCCCAATGGATAGGGCAGTAGCCCTGAAGTCAGGAGGACCCAGATTCAAATCCAGCCTCAGACACCTACGACCTGTATCTAGTGGCTGTGTCTAACTGAGCATGTCACTTTACCCCAATTACTTCCAAAATAGAAGAGATCATTGGGGACTTTGGAGAGAGCAGTTTCTGTTGAACATTGAAGTTGGAACTTGTAGAGTTCCAAAAGGGTGAGAGGAGGGGAGGGGGAGTGGAGGCATATGGTCTTCTTGGCCCGCAAAAGGAAGGGGATAGGATGATTGATAGCAGGGATGGATGAGAGGTGAGAGCTCCAGGCTAGTAGAGTCCAAAAAAAAATGACAAGGAATTCTGGGTAGGTGGTAAGGGCCTCTGTTTTCCCTCTTTGCAGTCTGTTCAGTCTCCCAAAATTCAGTCTAACTGCTCACCCAGGAAAAGCTGAATAATATAGATCACAATATACAGAAGCATGAAGAGCTCATGCCTCAGGAGCTCCAACTTTGGCAGACACTGGGCTCATAATGGCAGAGGAGAAGCCAGTTAGACTGAGCTGGGGTGTTAAAGACCAAAGAAGCTTCTCCCTGAGATGGAGTCCTTCTTGTTAGTATCCATATTCTTTGGGTGACAGAGTTGGCCTTTGGAATCATGGAATACCGCCATCATCTCCCCCAAATTCGAGTTTCAGGTCATGCAAGAGATTAAAGAGAAGTCCATACTGGGTGTTGATGGGCCATAGGCTGTGGCCTTGTAGCAAGAGGAAGGCCTGATGGAGGGCGGGCGCCGTGATTGTCCACACAATGTCAGGAGGCCTAGAGGAAGGCCCTCAGGATGTTGGGGGAACGGCAGATGACAGGACAGGGACAAGAATGGCACTGGATAAGAAGGGGGGCCTTTATCTGCACTACTGGAGGGATTATCTACACGACTGAACCCTCTGAGACCCCAAAGGAACCCCAGGACCGTGAGCACTGATGAAATGAGGGCACTGGCAGGATTAGTGGAAGGAGCTGGGAACATCTGGCCCAGAGAAGACAAGCCTGGGGGAACCCTAAGAGCTCTCTTCTAGGATCCAAAGGAAGGAAGCGAGATCAGGCCAGTTGGGTACGACTGAGGCCATTGGCTACAAGAGGTATCATTTTACCCAAATGTCAGGATAAACCTCCTGATAACAAAAGCTGTCCTCAAGTGCCCTCTGGGGTGTCACTGGGGCCAGTACCTGCTTTCTCCTGCATCACTGGGCATTTTTAGATGGGGCCTGGATGACCCCAAGTGGGGACACTGCAGAAGGTTCACTGACCAGACAGAGATTGGGCCAAACGGCCTGAGGTCCCTTCCAGCTCTGACCTTCTAGGAAGTGGTGCCAACACCCTGTCCTTGCCCATCCTGCCCTTCTCTGCCCCTTCCCTCCCAGGGCAGGAGAGATGATGGAGGTAAACGAGACAGAGCCCCAGGAGAACAGTCAACTTAGCCTTAGTAAGTAGTGATGAGGACCCGAAGGGATTACTCCTCACCTCCACATCATCTCCCAGGCCACGGCAGCGGCAAAAGAAGCGAGAACCTAAACAGCTTCTCTATCGACAGACCATCAGCCAGGGCCTGCTGAGGTCCTGCGACCACCACAGGTCAGCCAAGGCCGGCCAGCTCTGTTGCTTTCCCCATTCCCTCCTGCTCCCTCCCAGGTGGTAAGTCTCCTCCATTACCGAGACCTCGCCTCAAGAAGGGACCCTTGGAATCACTCTATGGAAAGGACAGGAGAGAGCTGAGTGGCAGAAACCCCTACCTGTTTTTCTCCCATCTCAGTATCGTATTTTTGGATCCAGTTCTCTATTTCTGTTTCCAGTTTATATTTCTTCTGAAAAATAGAAAGAGAAAGAAAAAAGCCAGAAAAATGATTAATCTTGAAAATAGAGAGATCGATAGAGTTGGAGATCAGGTTCTTTGATCCCTGGAGGAAGAGCTCAGGGGCACTCGCTGGGCACCTGTTACAAGTCAGAGTCTGGCTGCCAGTCTCCATTTGCCATCTTGGATGGGCTTCTGCCTCCCACAGCCTCGCTATTCCTTGTCTAGGAAATCCTCTCCCCCATTCTTCACAGGCATGCTGCAAACATAAAGCATCACCTTGCCTGAGCCTTCAAAGTCCTGGCCGATTGCTGCGTAAGAAGAGGGCACCGTGAAAGGGGCCTGCGCAAAAATCTCCTGGGTTCCGATTTCTAATAAAGTCTGCTCCGGTGCCTCAGATGATGGCACGTGGCCGCAGAGTGACTCTGCTTAGGGGTGTCAGCCTGGGTCTCCACAGGAAGCAGGGAAGGCTCTCAGGTTTTAGAGAACCTGGGGGCCAGAACAGGCCGGCAGGCTGCTTCAGTGCCCCGCAAGGCAGGGAGAGGCCCATGGCTCGTCTGAACCACCGGCACTGTTGTGGTCCTCCCTAAGCCTTCCAAGGATCAAAGGCCTGCATCTATTCTCATCAGAGCTAAGTTCTTCCAGGACAAGATGGGATAGTCCCAGCCTGTGGAAACCTCACAAGTGGGAAGGAGTTCTTCCCCCATAGAGATTGCCAGTGTGGAGGTACCTCCCACTCCCCCTGAGATTGCCAGCACCATGCCAGCTTGCAGGTGCCCCCACTCCCCCTGAGATTGCCAGCACTATGCCAGCCTGGAGGTGCCCCCACTCCCCTGGGATTGCCAGCACCATGCCAGTTTGGAGGTGCCCCCACTCCCTTGGGATTGCCAGTGTTGTGCCAGTCTTGAGGTACCCCCCTCCTGCCTCTACCTTTCTGAGTGCCTGTTCGCTGTCCCGGTTCTCCTCTACAATGTTATGGTACTGGGTCTTGAGCATGAGGATGTCCTGCTGGATCTTGGCGACGCGGACCTTGGAGGCCCGCAGCTCCAGCTTCTGCTGCTTCTCAGCCTCCTGCTTGGTGCGCAGCAGGTGGTTCTCTGAAAACTTGAGCACTTGATGCAGGTGACTTTTCAGTTCTTTGATCACAAAGCTCTCTTTCTCCATCTGGACCAGGGAAAAGGAGGGAAGGCCACATCAGCCAAGGGTGGTGGCCCTGGGAGGAAGCCTGGGCCCGCAGGCGCTCTGGAAATCATGAGGGAGGCCGGAAAGACACCCCCCCCCCACTGAAAGCCACTGCACGTTGTCTGGGTGGTGTCACCCAGTGGCAAAGGCCCTTGGGCAAGGGAAGGGAAGCACAAAGGGATTAAATGAATCAAGTTCTAGCATCTTCTTAGAGCTCGGCCTTCTTGCCCTCACCATTGATCCACTGTAAACCAGGAACTGCAGCTAAATATATATGCCAGGGGCCGGGGTGGGGAGGCCGGCCAGAGAGCAGCCCAGGGGGCAGCCCCGGGGAGTAAGGGGGCAGCCCAGAGAGAATCCCAGGGAGGGGAGGCCAGGCCCTCCGGCCGCCGGCTCCTACCTCGGCATTCCTGGTTTTGATGGTGGTGGACAGCTCTGCCTGGAGGTTCTCAATGGCCTCTTTGTTCTTCTTCTCTCGGAGAGTGATTTCGTCTATAAACTCGGTCTTTTCCTTCTCCTCCATGGGGCTGGTGAGGAGCTTCTCGAATACAAAGCCCCGGAACTCGATCAAGCCCTGCAGGAAGATGTTGGACTCTTCGCAGCGGCCCAGGACCTGGGTGCGCAGGATCTCCCCGACCTGCAGGTTGAGCAGGAAGATCCGCAGCGTGTTGCGGGCCGAGGCTTTCACGTCCTCCTTGAGCAGCTCCAGGCTGTGCTTGTGCTCCTCCAGGAGCAGCTTCAGGTCCTCGTCCCTGGACTCGGCCCACTCCTCCTCCTCCTCCTTCACCAGCTTGTCCAGCTCCAAGAGGGTGTTGCAGAAGTCCTCGTGGTCGCGCACGGCCTGCACGGTGTCTTCGTCCAGCAGCCCCTCCAAGCACTGCGGGTTGCAGGCGGCCGCCGAGAACAGAGTCACCAGCTCCACCTTCCGGATGGTGTCGTCTAGAACCGAGATGATCCTCTTGGTCTCGATGGTGGTGAGCTTGGTGCGCGAAGGGTCCGTCTGGCTGGTGGTCATGCAGGCCAGGGTGGCCTTCTTGGGGGCCGGGGCCATGGCCAGCCTCAGCCGGTTACTGGTGCTTATCTCGGAGCCCTGGAAAAGGGGCGCCACGATCACTTCCGTGCTCATGCTGGAAACGGGGGCGGCTTCCTTTGGCGGATCCTTCAGAGGCACCTAGGTCTCATCCCTCACCTGAAGGTGTTGCAGCTGAGGCAGAATCTCTACTCCAACTCTGTGAACTCTGGGAATGGGGAGAGACAGTGGTAAACAGAGACGCCCAGTATGGCAACAACTGTGAGCTCTCACTGGGGCTCAGGCGCTTCAAGCCCTGCAAACCTGACCCGTCAGTCCTTAAAGCATCCGGGGCCTCCTGAGGGCTGGGGGGCAAACCTGACCCATGAGTCTGTAAGGGAAAGCACTGGTCGGCCCTCCCTGAGCCTCCTGAGGGCTGGGGGGCTGCTGCCGCTGCTCAATGTGGCACCATGACTTAGGAGCTTGTCCATTGATTTCATCAAAGAAACCAAAGTTTGATGGATGGCTTTGAAGTAACTTTTCATATTGTTTTAAGATTATGGTGGCCAGAGGCACACGAGCAGCTCTATGGTGCAGTGGATAGAATGCCAGGCCTGGAATCAGGAAGACTCATCTTTTTGAATTCAACTCTGGCCTCAGACACTTACTGGTTGTTTGACTCTGGACAAGTCACTTAATCCTGTTTGCCTCAGTTTCCTCATCTGTAAAAAAGCTGGAGAAGGAAATGACAAACCGCTCCAGTATCTTTGCCAAGAAAACCCCAAATGAAGAGTTGGACATGACTAAAAACAACTGAACCACAAATAGGGGTGTGTGTGGGAGTGTGTGTACATACATATATCCATATACACATGTAGACATATTTTTAGGCATCCAAATTTTGATCTGGACACACCTTTATATACATTTGTGTATGTGTCACTTGAAAGAAATTTGCACATAAAATTATGAATTAGGGAAAAAATGAGGTTTTTTCAAAAGGATTCCTTGCTATTAAAAAAAGGAATCAAGGCAGAATACCTGCAAATAGTCAATTTTCTTGAAATGATAAGACAAATCAAAATTTTAGTTTAGATACAACTTTTGGGGAACTCAAAGTTAGCCTTGCCTTTTTCTAATGCTTCTCCCAGCTCTGACATTCACTGTTCTAAGGCCTTAGAATGTCAGAACTTGGAGGAATGTTAGAACAGGGGATATCAGGGTGGGAGGGGCCTGAGAACAGGGGATGTCAGAACTAGGAGCAAATCTAGAATAGGGGGTATCAGGGCCTGAAAACAGGGGATGTCAGAACTGGGAGGAAACGCGGAACAGAGAATGTTTGAGCTGAAAGAGTATTTAGAAACTGTCTAGTTCAACTCTGTTTTAACAGATGAGGAAAATGAGGTCCACAGATGGCAAGATTTCATGGCCAATTGGTGCCTTCTACATTCAATGTCCTACAAGGTCCTTCCCCAAAGTTTCCTCCTAACTCCAGCCCTCTCACCCCAATGAAACCCCAAGTCAGCAGTCCTATGTTATATTTCTATTTCAGGTTGTAAATGCACAAGCAAATTTTTGAGGGGTCTATTTCAGCCTGGTGTGTAATTTGTTTTTTGAACTAGGAGTAGAATATACACAGGGCATCGGGGAGCAACGTGGAGCCCCTTATGGCTGAAGGAAAGAATTAGCGTAGGGGACGAATTCTGTTCTCTATAATGGAATCCTTGTCATCTTGGCTCCAACCAGAACTGTGATTTCTTCTTTGCCGGACTGCACAGCCCGGACTCCCAAGAACATTTTCTACTATACCATAGAATCTCTTTGCCCAGGATGCTCACTCTCGCCCAGGGCTACTTCTCCCTGCTGTTCCCCCACCCCAGACCCCACCTTCTGATTGGCTGGCCCATCCCAGAACCTCCCATTTAAGGAGGAGATCTAGGTCCAAGATGTGCTGGCTGGGCTCCATCCCAACCTTCTGTACCAGGCTGGATGCCCTTTATAACCCACCTCCCTTTTCTGGGTTGTCTTCCCCATTAGAATGTAAGTTCCCTGAAGGTAGGGCATGTTTGTCTTTCTCCTTCCATTTGTATTTCCAGATTTAGCACAGAGCCTAACGTATAGTAAGGCTTAATAAATATCTGCTAATTGACTGATTTTCTTTCTTTCCTTTGTTTGTTTTTTTTGTTTGTTTTTTGGGTTTTTTGTTTTTTTTTTTTGCTGAGGCAATTGGGGTTAAGTGACTTACCCAGGGTCACATAGCTAGGAAGTGTTAAGTGTCTGAGACCAGATTTAAACTCAGGTCCTCCTGACTTCAGGGCTGGTGCTCTATCCACTGCGCCACCTAGCTGCCCCAATTGACTGATTTTCTTTATAGACTAGCAAAAGTCTAAATTAATTGGCAATTATAATTCCACTTCTGACCAAGAAGGGAAGTATTTAGTGGAAACAAGAGTGGAAAGAATGTTGATTCTGGAGTTGGAGGGTTTGAGTTCAAATTATGCTTCTGATATTTATTACCTGATTGACCTTAGGCTACTTCATTTGGCTAGATCTCAGTTTTTTCAAGACTGGAGGACCTCTAAGGTCCTTTTCAGCTCTAAGTCAAGGATCTTGTCCTCAAAATATCCAAGGTGGTGAAAACAAGGGGCTACTATATAAAAATCATCATATGCACATTTGAAATTAGGGCTATAATCAAGAAAGAAGTTTTACAATACATGTTCCAGCCTTTCAGAATCATTTATATTTTGGTTTCATTTTGAATTCTCCTTTTTCCCCACTTTCTTTTCCTAGATGCATCTGTTAAAAGCTAGTCAAAGGAAGTTAAAATGCATGTTTAAAAATATACTTCAGGAAAAAAAGATGCCCTGCTATAGAAAGGAAAAAAATCAAGTTAAAAATTAAATGTCAGCATCCAACACATAGGGTGCCAGACAGAGAAACCATATCTTCAGATTGCCTTGTCCAATGTCTTAGTCCCAGACACTTTCAGTTGGTCATAAAAATGCTATGGTTAGAAGAGACTCTTAGAACATGGCATTCTGTGTTCTTGGGAGTTCTATATTCTACTCAAATTTTTTTTAACTGAAGGTTAAAATTTGTCTTTACATGTAATCAGAAAAAAATAAACTATTAATAAAGAAGAATTCTATGTTTTAGAACTTTAGAATAAGAATCACAAAGAATATAAGGATGATCCTTAGAGCTGGAAGGACCTTAGAACACAGAATTCCAAGAGAGAAGAATTCTGAGAACAAAGATGCTACAGCTGGAAAAACCTTAGAACGTGGATTGTCAGGACCCTTTAGATTATCAAATGTCGAACCTGGGAAAGTAGATCATCTGGTCTCATCCTTTCATTGGAAAGACCACAAGATCTAAGCTGAAGAGAGGAAGGGATGAGCCCAAGATCACACGCAGAATTAGTATCAAGAAACAGGACTAGGACCCAGGTTCACTGACCTCCAGTCCAAAGCCCATTCTATCCCCTCCTTTCTCACTGAAAATCAGCTGGACAAGGATCCAAAACTAGAACTGCAGTCTGTATAATCGTATGTGAAGAAGACAACCAGGAGTCGGAGAGGGTAAATACAGTGGAGGAAGGCATCTGGTAAAGATCAGAAGACACAGAATCAGTCTCATTAGAGGATGCTTGGATACTGCTTGGCCCAAAAGAAGGAATGGGAGAAGGAGTCTGGGAAAACATCTCCCATGCTAGGTACACTGGCATGACAGGGGAGTGATGGGAGACTTAATTACCCTCAAGCCTTTTGGAGTCTCCGGCCATTGAAGGCTGAATACCTGGATGTTGGTCTTGCATTTATGATAATGTCTTCAGAAATTCTATTCCAGATCTGGTTCTTACCAACAAGGAGGTATAGCCTATAGTAATAGGATGGAAGGGAGGGGAGCCTTGGGTAAAAGGGGCCACTTCACCTGAAGAGTTTATAATGAAGTAAAAAAGGAAAGACAAGTCTAACAGATTTAGGGAAAAGTCGGTTTCAAAGGTTTCAAAAGATAGTTCTAAAATTCTAGCTGACAACTAAGAGAAAGCTGACTTGCTTGGATCTTATGTTGCTTCTGCCTTTTCTGCCAAGGGAGATGATCTTTCATCTGGAAAGCACAGAACAAGAATGGCAACAGGGGGTTGAAATCCAAGGTAAATAGAGGAGTAGTGAGAATTTTATACCTAGTTATACGTAGTTGTCCTTTATGTCTCCATGTCCCCTGCCCATAGGAACTACATCCTTGAGTATCTGAAGCACTAGTGTATATCACTGTTGGGTGACCATGAGTAATTTTGGAGAGTTCTGGGAGAACAGGGGAGGTACTGAAGAATTAGAGTTGAGGAAGATTCTACCCCAAAATTTCAGAAATGGGAAAGAATAGAGTTTGCAAAGTGTAGACCAGTAGTTCCACTTTGAATCCCCACAAAATTCTAGGACTTATTACTAAGGTAATAGTCAATAAATACTTGGTGGAAGATAGGTGGCACAGTGAAGAAATAGAACTGGACCTAGAGTCAGGAAGACTCAAATTCCTGAGTTTAACTTTGGCCTCAGATACTTCTAGCTGTGTGACCCTGGACAAGTCACTTAAACCCAATTTGCCTCAGTTTCCTCATCTGTAAAATGAGCTGGAGAAGGAAATGGCAAACCACTTCAGTATCTCTCCAAGAAAACCCCAAATGGGGTCATGAAGAGTAAAACATGATTGAAATAACTGATCAACAACAGGTAATGAATACCTAGAAAATTCTAAAAAATGTCTTTTTTGACATGAAGAACCATTATGAATTCATCAAAGCCAGTTAATGTTGGATTATTTTTTTTTAATTATGGCATTATTAGACTGATCGTTCAGTTGACAGATATTTTAACAAAGCCCTTAATTAAAGTCATGTTATTCTTGTGGGAAAAGATGGAGAGATGCAAGACAATTAAGTGGATTCAAAACAGGTTAAATCAATTTTAATGGCTCAATGACAATCTTGAAGATCTTAAAATCTCTTCTCTAGTAGAGTACTATAGGGATGAGTATTAGTCCAGTGTTATTCAGCAGTTTTATCAGAAACTTGGATAAAAGCAGATAGATGACACACTGAGCTAATTTACAGATGATATGAAACTGGGAGACTAACTAATGCACCCAATGAAGCCAACATTTTAAAAGATCTTAAAAGGCCACGTTTTTGGCTAAATCAAAAGGATGAAATTCAATGGGGATAAAGATAAAGACTTACATTGGGCTTAAAAATAATCTTTAGAAGCACAATATGATGACAATATATCTAAATGGCAATTTGTTTCTAAAAGCTCTGGTATTGTTGTTGTCTTCAATGTGTAACAAGCTAAGAGGATGATGCGAAAGGGTATGTTAGTCCTAGCTGGGATGGGGAATGAGAGGGAAAGTATGCACACATAATTTGAAGCTTAATATACATTATTAACAAAACAACAAATCAAGCCCTGGTTTGTATCATCTGTCTAATTTCTGAGGTGTAAAGGTTCAATTTAATTGGCTCGAGCTGGCCCCAGCATACTCCTGGATAGGGCAGCCAAAAATGCTAATTTAATTTCAGGCTGTATTAAAAGTTCTGACTTCACGAAATAAGGAGGTGATATTTCCCTCTTTAATTTGCTCTGGTCAGGCTAAATCTGTCTACTTCTTAGCACCACGCTTTAAGAGAAAAACTGATAAATTGCAGTGTTCAGGGGCCACTAGATAGAGCACCGGGTTTGGAATCAGGCAGACTGCTCTTCCCCGAGTTCAAATCCAGCTTAAGACACAAACAGTGTGACTCTGGGCAAGTCACTTCATCCTGTTTACCTCCTCTGTAAAATGAGCTGCGGAATGGCCAAGTACTCCAGTATCTCTGCCAAGGAAACCCCAAATGGGGTCACGGAAGCGGGTTCCTTCCGGATAGGGAAAATATGATTCGATAACCAAGGAGGTGAAGTGATAAGGAAGACACATTGATTAGGACGCTCCTGGTCCTCCCGGAGGATCGGAGGCAGGGGGATGGACTACGTGACCTTTAGTCGAACTAAAGTCTCGCCCCTAAGAACAGAATTTCTTCTCTGTTACCTTCTCCTCTCCGTCACGACCCCGAATCGTCCCCCACTTATCGGTCTTCACAGCTTTGGGGCTTCCCTCTACTTTTACTTCTCCTTTCTAAGTCTCCAACGAGGAGGCGTTGCTAGGCTACGTATAAACAACTAAACCAGACCAACCACATCCGGGGCGGGCATTCCATAGGCTCAGATTGATTTTATCAGTCGCCACTCCAAGTCCGGCATTTTCCAATAAGTCACGCCCCTTTACCCTACAAATTCGAGCCAATCGGGAACTCCTGAGTTCGACGGTTTCCGAGGCCCCGACTCCTGCTGGCCAATAGAAAGGGCCGAGACAGATACACTTTAGACTGGGAGGCGAAGACACACGGAGAGGGCGGAGGGAGGTGGAAAAGGGGAGGAGAATTGTAAGGAGGAGTATGCAAGAGGCGGGGAAAAGGGTAGGGAATTTCCAATAAGAACTCCGCAAGGCCTCCGGAAGAACTAATGAAAGACTTGGGGGAGTCACCCAAGAGGCCGCAAGGGGCAGGGAAAATGGAAGGGCGTTTCTTAAAGCCAATGAAAAGATAGGTTACCCAAAGAGTAGCCGAACCAACCAATGAAATGTGGACTTCTAGATTTCATTTCCTCCCCCAACTCCTCGATGCAGCGGGCGGGGAAAAGAGAAAAGCCCAATCAAAGCACTGCAGAGTGGGAAAGGGGCGGAGGCTCATTTCATTCCCCCGAGAACGGAAGGAAAGGGAAGAGAAGGGTGGGTGAAGTGGGCGGGGAAAAGGGAAGGGCGTCTCATCCGACCAATCAGAGAGCAGCAGTTTCCGCTCGTAGTGCCCATAGGCCTCTGAGAAAGGGGGCGGGGCTATGACGGGGACTGGGACTGGGACTGGGACTGGGTTGGCCAGGGGGAGGTGGAGAAGGGGACGGATGAAATTTGGCTCGGGTGGCGGCTGCGGTGTCCTCCTTCTCTGGGACGGCGAATTCTGCTCGTGCCGCTAGCCCGCGATTCTCGAGGCGGCGCCTAGCAGGAGGTTCGGTTCGGAGCCCGGTTCGCGGGAGCGTCTCCTGTAAGGACCCAGGGAGAGGTCGGGGGTCGGAGGTTAAAGGGCACGGGAAGTGGGGTGAACTCTGCAAAGGGAAGGCCAAACGGACCCCGAGTCCATGGGGCTTCCGTTCTTTCATCTCTTCCCAGAGTCCTAGATCTAGAGCTGGAAGGGACCTTAGAGATTGTCTAGTCCGTTTTACAGATGGGGAAACTGAGGCCGACGGAAAGAAAGTGATTTCTGTAGCATCCCCCAGCCTCTGAGCAGAACAGGAAGAATTCGAACCCAGGCCCTTTGTTCCAAATACAGACTACTCTTTCTCCGGGTCTTACTTCCTCTCTCTTTCCCTCTCCCTTCATCCCACCCCATTCCTCCTCCTCTTTAATTTCCCATGCTCTTCTCCTTCATGCTTCTTAGCATTGGGGGGGGGGGAAGGGGCTCCCACATCCACCCCTTGCTCTGGGAAAAAGCTGCCCCCTGTCCTTGAGTTCACTTGGAAGCCTTTGGCAGAAAGAGGAGGTTTCTGGTCTCCAGGTTCTATCCCCATGCCCCAGGCAGCCCCCCACCTCCCCCCAGACAGCCCCCCACCCCTCAGAGAAGAGAATGCACAGAGTCTCTCGCACTTCCCTCCAGCGCACACTTTGAGGCAGGAAGATACCTGAGGGGTCATCATGTCCATTTCACAGGTGGGGAAACTGAGGTGCAGATATTTCCCCAGAGTCCCAGGGGCAGTGAGTATCCGAGCTAGGTCTCCAGCCCTGGCTCTATGATTCAAATCCAGCGCCTCGGTGCCCAGACCACCTGTACAGGGGCCTTCTTTCTATTTGTCCTTGGATAGTAGGAAAGAGATCATCAGAGCCCCCTCTCAGCCCCTGAAGGAGAGTACCCACTGTGCCCTGCCTTCCACCAAGACTGTGCCCACTGCCTCATCTCTGGGCACCTCCTCAAGGTGCCTTCCTGCTGGTGAGCCCAAGGTCTCAGTGCCCTGGCAGCATGGAAACCTAATTTTAGGGAACTCTTCTTGAAATGCCCACCTTGGGTCCAGGAGAGCAAGGAGTCAGTCATAGGATGGATAAATGGCTCTGACCTCGGGAAACCTTTCATTGTAGCTTTTCTGAGTAGGCTGGGTCAGTCTTCCCACCTTTAAAATAAACTATAACACTGTAATAAAGTCAGTGTTACATTTGTATCTCCTCTGCCAGTACCCTTCACTTCCTATCTAATCTGAAAGGCAATTCACTCTGACTTTGCTCACCTTCCCATCCCCAAACTTCATCCCCGAGAGGGTCTCAATGTTGGGCCCTTCGAGAAATTATGCCTCTTTCCTGCTGCTTCTTGGTGCTCCTCAGGCCTCCATTAGGGGTGGGTGGGTTTACATAAAATGAATTCCCTGGTCACAGATAGACTTGTTGGGAAAACTGCTTGAAATCCAAAGGGATTTCCCCCATGTTTTGAGAGGGAACTTAACCTAGATTAAAATGAGAGAATTAGCTGTTTTCAAGGAATTGGGGAAAAGGGGAATCATGGAACAAGGTGTAGGCTCTTTCTACTTGACCCCAGAGGGCAGAATTTAGGGGCAACATATGCAGTTTGCAGAGAGGGACTCAGTTTTGACAAAAAAACAGACAACTTCCTCACAGTGAGAGCTGTCCAGAAGGGGAATGGAGCAGAGAGGCTGCAGGACCCCTTGTTCTTGTCCAGGTCTCACCGGAGCAGATGGCCGCCCTAAGATCCTGATATTACACACCTCAGAATAAGTTGTCAAGCCCAGAGTTCTGCATTCAGGTCTCCTGGAGGGCCACATCTTTCTCACAATTTCATAAGGGGAGGCAGTGGCCCCTTCTAAGTGCCAGACATGGCGCTGAGCGCTTTTTATAACCACTATCTCATTTGATCCTCCCAACAATTCTGGGAGGTAGGTGCTCTTATTACATCCACTTGACACAGACAGAAATTGAGGCAGAGAGAGGGTAAATGACTTGGGCAGGATCACCCAGCTAGTCTGCCCCTGAGGCTCTGCTGCTCCGGTAATGGAGGTAGGATTAAGCAATGTACTACAAAAGGAAGTGTGGACAGGCCAGTAAAGCCTTCAAATGCAGTGGGAGCTCCCAGACCCATTACTCATGCTGGTGTATTCCTGTTAAACCTGCTCTGTGGCCTTGCCCGTTGGATTCTATTCCTCACCCAGCTCCGTCCCCAGTGAAAGCTCAGCCCTGAACCAGGAGGGAGAATAAAGTAAGGGTCCATAAATGTGGAGGGCTCTTTGGTGTAGGTTGCCCAAAATAGAGCCATTTTCATGCGTGTTCTCTGCCTTTTCTTTCTTGTAAAACTTCAGAAGATGCCCCTGATGGCAGAGTCTTTGAGACGCATCTGCAGGGCAGCGGTTTTGAAGAGGAGACTGAGCAAGAGGCTCTTTCAAGCCCTCAGCGCCACATCCTGAAATTGGCAGGAGGGGCAGCCATGGCTGGGAGCGCAGATGATGACGTCCCACTCATCTTGACCTTGGAGGACAGCGGGAGCACCCCACTGGCACCTTCGGACCGCCTGGGTCCAGAGAATCTGCCCAATGAAAGTAAGGTGACAGAGGCTGGGGGACAGCCTCATTGTCTGTTCTGGGGCTGGAGATTACGGTGGTCAGTGGGGAACCTCATTTATCCTCTCGCTGGGGGAAACACTCATTGCCCAACTATTTAATGGGATTTATGGGTGCAAAAGCAGTTCTGACTCAGAAACTGCAGGTCAGGTGGCAATGAGGCTGGGCCTCTGCCAGCCAGGAAAGGGCCCAGAATTTGGAGGGCTCCGGTGACCCTGAACAAGTCTTTGTTCAATGGAGATAATCTTATTTATACTGCCTACCTCCCAGAGTTGTGTGAGAAAAGGGCTTTGTAAACCCTTTAACTTGCTTTTCTTGAATCTCATCTTTTCTCATCTGGAACTTGCATTTACCTGAAGGATCAGCTTATTCGTGGTATCACCTGATGGTTTTCTGGGAACTCAGTCTCCCCTGTTTGTTTGCCCTGTTACACCAAGGAAATGATCCTTGTCAGTCTTCTCCAGCCCAGAGCTCTTTGCAGATAAGTGGGGAGCACAACTGGTCTTTCCCTAACTCTTAAATTATTGCAGAAGGAATGGGAATGTGGGGGAAATCTGTTCAAATCTTGTTTGTCCTGAAAGTAGGTTATTGATTTGAGGTTCCGGTTTTTAGAAGATTTCTTGATGTTGTTTTGATTTTGACATGACTCAAAGGCTAGCCCAAAGTGGATATAAATAGACGGTGTACTTTAATTTTTAAAATTTAAAGTGGTTTCTGGCAGAATGTGACTGTTTAAAAGCCTTCCTGGTCCTTCCCCTCAGGTCATCTCTCCACTGGGACCGACCTCTGACTAAAAAGAGGTTTAAAATAGCTGATATTTCCTGTCTGGCCTCCCTTCTACCAGACTGTCTGGAATTACCTTACCAACTGAATTTTCTAGTCCTTTTCTTGCTGTTCAGGGGTTTACTTGAGTGTCTTTAATCAGGACTGAGAATTACTAAGAAAGTAAAGGTATAAGAAGGGAAGGAAGAGCCAGGACTGGCAACGTCACGTGTTTTCTTGTCCAAACAATATACAATGAGACGAGAAGGGAGCGCCTCCCTCCTAGGGAAGTCTCTAATCAAGATTGTGAAGGAGAATAGTGTCTCTTGGAAATGAGAATATTGCCTAGGGCTTGGTACCCTTGTCCCCATATGTCCCTTCTCTTTTCCATTCTTAGAAATGACCCAGCTGTGTAATCCAATTACTCTTGTTCATCCAGGAAGATTAACTAGTGACCTGTCATCTTCCCACCCCAGGAAGACTGATCATTCCCCTTACATTACTTAAAGCATGGGAATGTGGCAGAAATGGCCACTGGCTATGATCATTTGAGTCAGAGGTCAGTGGCGTCAGTAACTAGGGGGCAAGATTAAGTTGCCTTTAAAACGAACTTCAGAAGGTACTTCTTACTTTTGGGGCTCTTCCCCTACTGGGAAGGTAAAATGTCACCCTTTGATGGTTAAATGAATTATGGGCTATAACCTGTGACTAGGAAACTAAAACTAATGTATAGAAGACTTACATCATAATATATTTATAACAAAACACTTTTACCCATATAATCCCATGTGAACTTCATAAAATGCCCTCAGAAGGAAGTTGTAGCAGTATTCTCCTCATTTTACGTGAAGAAAATGAAACTCAAAAGATATATTCCCAGCAGACATGCTATGCAAAGCTGGAAAAGGTGTATTTTCCATTCAGTAATCACCAGAAGTTTGTCATATTTAATGTTTCCAAATTTTATTCTTGTGCTTTTTTTCTGGTTTGGGGATTTGGGTTAGATTTGTGTAGATGTAAAAGGGACATGTTAATGTCTCTCCTCCTTCTCTCCCTTGCCCACTTATTGTTTTGCTGTGTGTCCCTTTAGTTCTATTAGCTTTTCATTAAGTGTTTAGATGCTGTGTCACTCAGTCCATACCTATTGGATGTGGATATTTTATTTTCTGTGATGTATTTAAACTTAACATAGTTTCTCCCCCTATCAGGTTAAGTGACTTGACCAAAGTCACAAATCTAGTTAAGTTCTAGAATCTAGACTTGAAGTCTGGTATTATTGTATTGCTACCTTACCTCCCTCTTCTCTCTTGGTTTTCTGCCCGAAACGTGAAACATTCAATGCTTTCTACCTTGAGCTAATAGATTGTATCCATCAACTTTCAGAGAATTTTGGAATTGTAGGGAAAGATCAGTAGTGATTCTCAATGGAACATAAGGGGAGCCAGCCTAGATCAAATTTAAACACTTGCAAGCAGGCAGTAGCAGCCATACTCCTGCTATATGTCTGTGCTGCTGTGTCCCCAGAGGCATGACCGGCCTACCTATAACCTGTCAACAAAGGGAAGCAGCCAACCGGGTTAATCTCACAGACCCATTGTGGTTTCCTGTGCCCAGAGGAAGATGCAGGCTCTGCTGCCTGGTATTGTACGATAAGGAGGTTCAGATGCTTTTTGTATGTCAACATGCCATGGTCCCCTTTGGAAGACTTAAGACCCCCTATCAGATTAACATTTTAAATAATGAAAAGAAAAACTCAATTTCAATTAGAGACTAATGAAAACACAGATGAGTTTTTTTTGTTTTTTGTTTTTCCTATCCCATTTCACTGATTCCCTGAAATCTATCCCTGGATTCATGGGCAGATTGTGGCCCCCCCAAGTTAGGAACCTTTGATCTAAATGGAAAAAGAACAGGGAAGGAGTTCTTCCCAGACCCTAATATACCCTGGCTAAAAGACTGATTGTGGAAAATGTTAATGGCATATGGCAAGTTGGTAGCCAATGCAGGACTAAGCAGCGGTTTAATAAAGTGCAGGAAACTGGGCTGCCCATGAGGACAGGTAGTGTGTGTCCATCGGATAAGTGGGCTAGCAAAGACTCCAGGGAGTGCTCAGCATCCTGTGTGGCCCTTGTCTCACATGAATGGCACTTGGGGGCCAACAACAAACAGGAGGCCTTTGGGGTCAGCCAGTGGCATACAGTCTGTCCTTGCAGAGGACCCCTCCATCTTTTTGTATTTCACCCTCAGGAAAACATAAGGGATCATGAGAACTCAATTTTCCTAATGCCGTAAGGTTGGCAAAGCCCTTTGTTCAAAGTGGGCCTTAAAGTCACAGCCCAAGAAGGATTATCCCCATTTTACTGGTAAGGGAACTGAGGCTTAGAGGGTGAACCCTCTGCCCACAGTCACACAGCTGATCTTGCCCTGGCACTGTATCTCCTCAGCATTGTGGTCTTCAGACTATTTATTAAGTGACTAGTTGCATGTGGTACTGCTCTCAAGACAACTAAAAGGTTTACCAAGATGCCCACCCGGATGGGCTTAGGGAAAAGATCAGAATGGATGGGAAGGGGCTTCTGTGACCCATCCATGTAAGATATATTCAGGGTCCGAGGTAAACACTGAGAGCCTCCTTTGGGATGTTGGAGAGGAAAGTTAATTTGGCTTTAGAAGTCAAGGCGCAGGCAGCATTGCTGTTTGGTTTTCACATTGTTGGGTTGGGGGTTTGTCCCTTTTTTTCAAGTGGGAACGCCCGCCATAAATAGTGACTGCCTGGGGGAGGTGGCTCCTGGGGAGGCAAAGAAGTGCCCAGCAGGTTCTTTCCAGGGGTCCCGAGGGCAGAGCTTCCACTGTAAAATCTGACCTTGTCCATCAGGTCTGCAAAGTCTCTGGGAATCTCGCCCAAGCTTGG
>JAJPUD010015879.1:0-35816 GCA_023553655.1 Myrmecobius fasciatus | reverse complement strand
GATTCTAATTATTGATCCTTGGTATTTGAATTGTTTCTTTCTAGCTGCTAGCAGAATCTGTTCCTTGGTGCTATAGTCCTGAAATTTAGCCACGATATTCCTTGGGGTTTTAATTTTGGGGTCTCTTTCAGGAGGTGATCGGTGAATTCTTTCAATGCTGATTTTGCCCTTTGATTCTACAATCTCAGGGCAGTTTTCTTTCAGGATTTCCTGGAAGATAGTGTTTAGATTCTTTTTTTGATCATGGCTTTCAGGAAGTCCAATAATCCTTAGATTGTCTCTCCTTGATCTATTTTCTAAGTCAGTTGTTTTTCCTAGGAGATATTTCATATTTTCTTCTAATTTTTCATTTTTTTGTTTTTGTTTGACTGATTCTTCAAGTCTTAGTGAGTCATTCACTTGCATTTGTTCAATTCTTATTTTTAAGGTGTTGTTTTCTTCAGTTACCTTTTTAAGTTCCTTTTGTAACTGGCCAATTTGTTCACTGCACTCTTTTTCCACTTCACTAATTTTATTTTTTAATAAATTGGTGTCTTTTTCATATAGTGCAGTGAACATGGATTTTTTTTCTTGCACTGATTTCAATTTATTTTCCCATTTATCCTCCAGCTCTCTTTTGAGGTTCTTTATGCAATCTTCCAGAAAGGCCTTTTGAAACGGGGACCAGTGATGGTCGTTGCTGTTTTTTTCTGGATTTTTGTCTAAAGAAACCTCTGTATCTGAGGTCGTTTCTTTGCCTTGATAAAAGCTGTCTATGGTGAGAGCTCTCTTTTGCTTCTTCATCATTTTTTTTTTTTTTTAGACAGAGTGGATATCTCTTTAAGGTAGGGGAAAAAAAAAACCTCGGCTGAAGACGCTTTGCCCTGGGGCACTTCGGCGAGTTGATTTAAGGTGCTGGGCCGGTGGGGGCTAGGACTAAGTCCGAATTACTCCTTAAAGAAGGCAAGTCTGTCAGAACACCTGTCCCCAATCAGGGCAGAGTGTCCCGAGTGCCTCAGATAAACTCCAGGTGTTTGGAATTTGGAGTTTGGAGTTTGGAATTTCTTCCACAATGAGCCGAGCTGAGTCCCACCCTCACTTCCGGCCTGCACAGTTGTAGTCTATTTATCTCTCTGTCCGAGTCCGACTAACCTGATATGAAGTTCTCCAGAGAGCCGTGCCCAAATATTTCTGAGTTCGTTGACTTGAAGATCAGTTCAGAGGCTTATTTTATTGTTGATTTGAGAGAAGGTCGGAGGAGAGGCAGAAAGTCACCTTTTCACTCCGCCATCTTGGCTCCGCCCCCCCAAAAGCAAAGCTTTTTATTTTCAAAAGAATTTCAACATTGACCCTTGAAAAACTTTCTGTTCCAAACTTTTCCCTCCTTCCCTCTACCCCCTCCCCTACATGGCAGGTAGTCCAATACTTGTTAACCATGTTAAAATATATGATAAATTCAATATATGTATACATATTTATACAGTTATCTTCCTATACAAGAAAAATCGGATCTGGGAAAAAAAAAAAACCTGAGAAGGAAAACAAAATGCAAGCAAACATCAACAGAAAGTGTGAAAATTCTGTTGTGGTCCACACTCAGATCCCATAGGCCTCTCCCTGGCTTTCTTCATCATTGAACCATTGGAACTTGTTTGAATCACCTCATTGTTGAAGAGAACCACATCCATCAAAATTGATCAATATATAGTCTTGTTGCCGTGTATAATGATCTCTTGCTTCTACTCATTTCACTTAGCATCACTTTATGCAAGTCTCTCCAGGCCTCTCTAAAATCTTCCTGCTGGTAATTTCTTACAGAACAATAATATTCCCATAACATTCACATACCATAATTTATTCAGCCATTCTCCAATTGATGGGCATCCCTTCAGTTTCCAGTTTCTAGCCACTACAAAAAGGGCTGTCACAAACATTCTTGCACATGTGGGGCCCTTTCCTTCCTTTAAGATCTCTTTGGGATATAGGCCCAATAGAAACACTGCTGGGTCAAAGGGTATTATGCCTTCTGATATCACTTAGTGTACCAGTATTGCATATGATTGAATTTTATCAGCTATTGTATATCAAGTTTTTGATTATTGCACAGAGATCACACATTGAGAGTTTTAGGAGTTCAGCATGCTCTGTAGTGATCTTAAAACTATATGATTCATATTTCTCTCTGTTCACATTTTAAAAAAAATTTCTTTTGCACTCTTTAAAAATAATCAGAAAACTGTGTGCTTGCATTGTTTCCCTTCTCAGATTTTTTTTCTTGTAGATCTGACTTTTCTTTGCACAGCAAGATAACTTTAAAAATATGTATCCACATATTCGATTTGTCAAGTATTTTAACATAATTAACATGTAGTAGACTTCTTGCCATCTAGGGGAGGGGTGGGTACTAAGAGGAAAAATTTGTAAATGGAAAGCTTTACAAGGGTCAATGTTGAAAAATTACCCATACATATGTTTTGCAAATAAAAAGCTTTAATAAAAAATTAATTAAAAGTAATCAGAAAACATGGTAATAATTATGGGCCATTTAAGTTTATTGTTAAATGTTTTTATGTGATCTTTCTTTTTGTAATTTCAGTCCTACAAGATTATCAATTTTGCTCCGAGTCTGCTTCAGATTATCGTCTCAGACCAAGTTGAATTCCCAGTACGTCAAGCAGGTGAGTTTTATATATATATTTTTTAATTTAAAAATCATTAAAATGCACCTATACAAGTGAAAAGAAGTAAAAATGGTATTTTAACTTCTTATTATCATTAGTACCTTAGTAACTCTACCTTCTTAAGTATCTTTTTTTCTAGGAAAATAAGCAACTCTGAAATAGTCCTGTTAGCTTAACAGTTCACTGTTCTTTTTAGTGGAACATATAGAAAGGTACCAGCCATTACTCAAAATTTTGGGCAAGAAGAGGATTTTGGTAATGTTGAAAATATGTTATTAATGATTACATCTCCCCTTAATAATCCTGTCTCCTCATTTGTATTTTCTGTGGCTCTATATCTCTGCCGCTCTCTTCTCTAGCTGTTCCCTCTTTTATTCTCTTTTCCCATTTTCTCTTGGCAAATTAAATTGAGTCTATGGAATAGAATGAGGTGATTTTATATGTGTGTGTGTAGAGTATCCTATATATATATTATTTTATGTGTATATATGTATATGCATAGTATACTCAATATATGTGTATATACTTCTGTAATTCCATATGGAATTGATTAAAGTCTTGTTCTTAAGTAAAAATCTGTAACTTGTTACAAATGTGTCATAACAGGGTATTAAAAGAGCAGGAACCTAATGCTGTTTTGGCTATATGAGATTTGTCTCTAAGATTACTGAGACCTTATAATTAAAAAAAAAAAAGATGTATTATATTCAGTGGTATCCAGTTTGGCATTGTACACATAAATAGATTTCTCATAGTCCTTGTTTATTTTAAATTTTAAACTTTTATAAAATTAAGTTGAAGAGATGACATAATAATTTTACTCTCTTCTTAAAAAATTGTAATTCATTTTTTTTTTTTTGCCAGCATTAGGATGTCATCTTTGTAGGGTGTTGTCATTTTTGTATTTTTTTTTTTTTTTTTTTAATTTTTAAGTGAGGCAATTGGGGTTAAGTGATTTGTCCAGAGTCCCATAGCTAGGACACAGCATATCAAAGTTGGTGCTTTTTCCATTGCACCATTTACCTGCTCCTTGATTATAATTTTCTAACCAGAACGAGGTTTTTTTTACCTTTATCACAGAATCTGAAATAAGTATAATTCTGATTTATATAATGCTTGAATTTTATTTTTATTTTATTTTATTTTATTTTTTTTGCTGAGGCAATTGGGATTAAGTGACTTGCCCAGGGTCACAAAGCTAGGAAGTGTTAAGTGTCTGAGACCAGATTTGAACTCAGGTCCTTCTGACTTCAGGGCTGGTGCTTTATCCACTGCACCACCTAGCTGCCCCTGCTTGAATATTTTTAAAAAGCATTTCCTCAAAATTGTGAGGTGGGTAATAGAAATGCTATTATTATTTTATAGATAGATGATCAGTTGAGGCCTAGAGAAGTTTATTGGCATATATGAGATAATGGAACTAGTCCATTGTGTTAGAGGAGTAAATCATAAATTTTAAGACTAAACCTTGTGCTCTTTCCTCTATATCATATCTATCTTTGTAACTTGTGAACTTTTGTATTTGCTTTTAATTTCCACATGTCAATAAGCTTGTACATGTGATGGCAACAAAGTACCAAAAAGTGCACAAATGTACATTTCTCTATCTTGGTAAACACATTATTTGTTCTTTTAGCATAGTATATGGTATTTCAAAAAGGATAGCTTGAAAATTATGGGGAATTATTTTGTATGAAGCAGTACTGTGAAAATGCAAAGCAGAAGTGTCTATTGTTGTTTAGCTATATCTAAAGCTTTGTGACCCATGGACCATACATAGCATGCCAGTACTGTCTGTGGGATTTTCTTGGCAAAGATACTGAAGTGATTTGCCATTTCCTTCTTCAGTGGATTAAGGCAAATAAATAGAAATTAAGTGACTTGTCCAGGGTTACCCAGTTAGTCTGAGCCTAGACTTGAACTCCGGTCTTCTCACTAAGCTTCCAAAACAAACAGAGGTTAAGTGGCTTGTAGGGTCACACAGCTCATAAGTGAGATCCGATATGAACTGAGATCCTCTTGATTCCAAGTCAAATGTTCTATTGACTGAATCATCTGGTTGCCTTGCTTTTCTATAAGCTATTCTTTGGCAAAATTTATCATACTTAACTTTTTACTATGGAGTAGCTAAACAGATTACTCTATCCACTTTCACTTCTCTCCCATCATTCATCTAGTGAATGGTTAGGGAATACAATTTTAATATTGGATTAAATTAGGTTAAAATAATCTAATTTTAATATTAGAAAGTTATATAGGCCTTAGACATATATATATATATATATATATATATATATTTTTTTTTTTTGACCCAGGTCGAATTTTTTAGGATTGTCTACTCTTTGACTTCTTGTAGTATGGATAAGCAGGATTTGACTGTTTCTATTAATATGAAGATAATAAGATGACAGAGTGAAATAACAGATAGGTAGTTTTGGACTCTCATTTAAGTCAATTTACTGTTCTTCCCATCATAATGTGAGAAGTTTTTATGAGAATGTATATAAGATTGAGGTTAGATGAATTACTGAAGGGATAGTTGAATAGAGAAGTATACTTTTTGGTTGGAATATATTTAAATGAAAAGGAGTAATTTGTATTATCAGCCATTAGATTCTGTTAACTTGGGACCAGAATTAGGGGATTAATTTCTTCCTTTTCTCTGTTTTCCTTTTGCTTATTTGACTGCCTATTAACATTTCTACCAGAAATTGATGAGAGAAAGAGAGGGAGTAAACTAAAAAATAGTCTTCGGTAGAGGTGTTAAACTTGATAACTACAAACAACCTGTAAAACTCCCAGGTGCAGCACTCCCAAACTAGATTAAAATGTAATTGGGAAATGATTAACAAAATAAATAAATATACAGTAAAACTTAGATATCTATGGTTTTCTAAGTCAGCATGCTGTCAGCAAGGATTTACTTATATTTGAGTTTTAACTTGTTCACAATAAGAATTTATTTATTTGGTTATTTTCTTCTCAGGAATGCTGGAAGTAAAAATAATAGGATCCTTAGCAGTCAAACTTGATGATACAAATTTCATGATATTTACTCTAAAACAGTTTTTTAGGTCCTGTTTATTTAGATTACAATTATAACAAGGTTTGGTAAGTGATTTCTGAAAATTCTGAAGGATGTAATAGAAAATTGCATCCTGAAAAAAATCACCTGACAGCCTAGAAATAAGGTATTACTGAGTATCAGAGACAATCCTATATATCTACACAATCTACCACATTAGGATACGATAATTTGACATAATAGTTATATCGAGTTATCAAGAAAAACAGGGATATATGTCAAATTCTGTTTAATATATTTTATTTAAGAAGCCAGAGAAATATGCAGTGCATTTGAAAAAGATTTCCATCCCAACCTCCATAAAGTTTTGAAAACTATGAGAGATGATGTAATATAAATTCTGACAATTTCTATAATGTTGAAGAGGCTTTGAGTTTAAATCCTGATAATAGTTAAGTATGAAGAAATTCTTCACTAGCATATATTGACTAGTTGATAGTGAATCTTTTGACCATAGTATCCCATTAAACTAACAAAAAAAAAAGTAAAAAATGGGGGCAGCTAGGTGGCACAGTGGATAGAGCACCAGCCCTGAAGTCAGGAGGACCTGAGCTCAAATTTGGCCTCAGACACTTAACATTCCCTAGCTGTGTGATCCTGGACAAGTCACTTAACCCCAATTGCCTCAGCAAAAAAGAAAACAAAACAAAAAAATCAAAGTGGCCTTTATTCTTTTTATACCTTCCACTTTTATAGGCAGGGACAGTGACAGAATTATGAAAGAGGAAATAAAATGGTGCTAAAAATGAGTTTTGTGGCCATTTATAAACTTTAAAATGACTTCTGGTACTCTAAATGTGAGATCCTTGTCCATTGACTAAATGGATAATCATATCTAACTAGCTGAATTATATTGGTCTTGATAATCTCAGTATAAATGAGACAACAAAGGAGAAGGAAGGTGTAGTTAGATAGGCGTTGCAGTTATGTAGAGTAGTGGCCAATAACACAGCTAATATTGTCCTTTGGAGAGCTAAAGAAAGGTTTTGAAGCAGATTTTATTATATACATTAAAGCAAAAAGAAACAGTATTTCAGGGGATCTCTTGTCATTTTGATTTGTAGAAACCTCCTTCCTGGAACTCCTCTCTTCTTCTTATTGGTTGCCTTTTCCTTGAGACTGCCATTTTAGGAAAGAACCCAGCCAAGTTTTACTTCATTGCCCTTTTGATTTCCTGGAATCTCCTTTTTGATTGTGAGTAGGGCCTTCCTCAGAGCTTTCCAAGCTCCTCTATGTATCTTGTGTTCTCGAGTGCTCATGTTGTCTTCTGAACATAATTTTGAGAAAGGGATTGTCTTGCTTGTTATTTATTTATTTGTTTATTCATTCATTCATTCATTTATTTATCTCCAACACAGTACCTGGAACATTAGAAGGATATAAGTCCTCTTTTCTTCCTTTCCTTCTTTCCTTCTCTCCCTCCTTCCCTCTGACTCTTGTCTGCTATATAGCAATGATTTGCTCTTTCCTTCTCCAGCTCATTTTGTAGATGAGGCAAACAGGATTATATGACTTTCCTGGTTCACAGTGTCTGAGGTTACATTTGAACTCAGGAAGATGAGTCCTTCTGACTTCAGGCCCATTGCTCTAAACTTTGTGCCATTTAGTTGCCCCATGTAATGTATTGCATGATTGTAAAGAAAAATACCAGTTAGCATGTGCTACCTGAGTAAAGATTTAAAGATTTAGCAAAGGAAACTGAGAAGAAAAATTCAGGAACAAGGAGAAAGCAGTATCATGAGAACCTAGAGAAAGGATATATGGCTATAAAGATAATTAACAATATAAAAGACTTTAAAGATTGAGCAAAGACCATTAGATTTGGCAATTTAAAAGATCATTGGTGACTTTGGGAAGAACAGTTTTAGTCAACTGATAACATGGTCATGATAGAGGGGGCAGTCTGATGAAGATGTATTAGAATATGCCTACTTGATCATGAAAAGGCCACATCTTTGTGAGATTTCAGTGATGTTAAGAGTAGCGAGACAACTCACCAAAGAAGAAAGTTAAAGTGGAAGCTCTTGGTGAATGACCTAAATTTTTTTTTTTCCCATGAAATTTGAGGCAAAGTTCTCAGCAAGTAGAATGAAGGAAAGGAACTATAGAAAGTTCATAGAAAGATGTAAAGGTTTGAAAAAGCTGCAATGGGCAGTGAGATAGTTTAGGGAGGGTGTAAAGAATTGCCTTGTTGTACAGAGGGCCTATGTTAAATTTCAATAATAAGAAAGCAAAGCAAAAAATAACAAATAATCAGCAGTAGCTGGAAGTAGCTATAAGAAATAACATCAAAATTGATTACTATAATTTTATAATGTTTAATTGCTAGAAATTTAGAAATCTCTTACCATAACAAGATCAAAAGAACCCAGAAGTTGCTTTAGTTATTAGTCAAATGACTTTTCTAGGTGGAAAGGGATGGCTGGCAAAGGCACTTTGACTTTAGAAATATAAACTTGTATATAGAATATTAAGGTTGATAGGTAATTATAAATATTATCATTTTGAGGCAGAGGAAAGCAATTGAAAGGTAAAGCTAATTTAATGGAAATTTGGCAAGAGATCTAGTTACTTAAAACTTCCCAATGGTATTTAAAGTTGAATATGAAAGGAAGCTATAGAAGAAAGATAGGAAAAAAATGTAGCTTTTTACCATGAAAGATAGTATACCTACTATTTCTGTCTAATTATGAGGGTATTGAGGCATCTGCAAAGTATCTATAAGAGGTTAAAAGATACCAGAATTATGGGGAAAAAATCTGATTTTATATGTAGAAAGAAAAAGATTGAGAAAACAAAAAATTATTGAACTATTTACCTACTTTCATACTAGCACAGTTATCATTCAGTTTTTCACTTACATATGCATTAGGGACATGTTATATGAGTGTATCAGTAGGGAGCTAGTAGAACTTTTTCAAATGATATTCAACAGTGGACTACATATTTAACATTTTATAGATGATTGAAAAATGTAAATAATATAAAATTCCATTGTATTTATTGTTCATTTATTATGAAAAAAGCATTTAACTGAGTAGAGCAAAGCACCATCTTTTTCAGCAAATTTTTCCAACTTTTTCAACAAATTGTCTCCTGTCTTTAGGCAAATTGGAGGAATTCATGATTTTTTAGAAGATATAATAACCAAAATAATTTTGTTGAATAATCTCCCTATGCTTATAAACATAAACTTCATGTAAGGCAGAAAATAGAAATATATATGATTGTTCAAGTGTTTGTTGTGATAGGAAAACCAGTGCAGAGTTCAAATTGATTAATGTTTTCTCTGTGGATGGTGAAGTCTTTGGCATTCCTGTTTGTAGATGGTAGTGTGCTGTTTTTTTGTCAAGCCCTGGAACATTAGAGCGTCTCTTAGAAAAGAACTATATGACCCCAAAGTTTGAGTTGATTAGTTACATAGAAACCTTCTCTTCACCATAGATCTGACAGATAGAATATTCCTTGCTCTCCTAATTTGCTTATATCATCCTTTATGTCTAAACCTATTTTGACCTAATCTTGATGATATGTTCTAAAAGTTTGGTCTATACTTAGTTTGTGCCTTGTTCTTTTTCAGTTTACTCTGAAGATTTTGACCGATAATAAGTTCTTATTCCAGAAAGGGGTTTTAGGGTTTCTCAAGCACTAGGTTACTATGGTCATTTACTATTGTGTCTTGTATAAAAACTTACTTTTTTAACAAAAACATTGTTGGTGTTGCTGTGTGTCAATAAGACATGGAGTACAATAACCATTGAAGATATTTTGCTTAAGTAACACCTATGGGATATCTTTCCAGATCCCTGCTTCACTCTGCTACTAATGCCCTTTCCTCCAAAATTTACTTTATATTTATTATTTTATTTACTTATGTACATGTTATATCCTCTGATAGAATATAATTTCCCAGAAGGGCAAAGACAGTTTAAATTTTTGTGTTTTTATCCTCAGTGCCTGGCATCTAATAAATCCTTATTGGTTAAGTAATAAAAATTAAAATGACTATCACATAGAGAACAGTGAAGAGATTCATGAAGGGTGTGAACATGATGTAGAATATTCAAGTAAAAGATACCATTACAAAGATGAGAGCCTAGTCATATGGTGAGGAATGACAAGTCAATAGCTACAGTGCTCTCATACTATTCTCACGATATCAGAAATGAGCCAAGAAGGTCTTCAATATATTGGAAAGGACCTTCATGGTGAATTTATATGAAGATATGGATAAGAATTGCATATATTGGCTAAAGATTGATTTTTATTTATATTGTTTCACAGTTTACAGAAAGAATATGAGACTTCTGATGTGACTTATTAAGCCTGTTTTTTTTTTAAAGGTGTTTTAAGACTTTCTATTAAACATTGAACTGAATGACTTTAGAAGATTCAAAAAGTATACAAAAGCCTTTAATTTTTGCAAGGCATTTCTATTAGAATGTTTCTTTTTCTGCTATTTTCTTGAATTATCTGAGAGTTGATACTTATTTGGTCTTTGAGGGATTTGTTAAGTGGGAATTACAATAATTAAAAAAATTTACTTGTAAATACTTCAAAGAGTTATTTAAATAATGTAAATAACCTTTACAATTTAGGAAAATTAAAGTTCAATTTTGATAAATTGCCATTTCATTATTGTCTTTTATGAACAGTGTGACTCTTAAGATAGAGATTTACTTAACCAGTTTTGATTTAGACTACCTTATATTTTCAGTCCAAGGTACACATTTAATGCTAATAGTTTTTTTTTTGTCATTGAACATTTTAATTTGATTGACAGAATGGTTTTAATTAAAATGTTCCTTAATTGCTAAAAAGAAAAATCTTCAATTTTTATGCATTTTCCCATTGATTGGTTCATTGCTTAGAACTATATTCCCTGTCATCTTCTCTGTGCTTCATGTTCAGCACATAATGGCATAAACTTTTGTACTTTGTAAAGCTGAATTAAATCCATCCTTTCCATGGTGCTATGTTAGGATTTTTTCTGTAACTCAGCTGCCATTTACCTGAAGAACATGGTGACGCAGTACTGGCCAGATCGAGAACCCCCACCTGGAGAAGCAATATTTCCATTCAACATTCATGAAAATGATCGCCAGCAGATTCGAGATAATATTGTGGAAGGAATAATTCGGTCTCCAGATTTAGTGAGGTACATTATACTCTTTCTATATACACATTAATAAGAGGCATAAAATACTTGGTTTTCACAGAGAGGAAAATCCAGTTATAAAGATTATGATTTTTTGTTTTCAAAAGGAACAATGCAATGAATGAGGGTTCATTTTTTATTAATTGCTTTCTTAAATCTCAGTTAATCCTATTTGTATTTGTCATAAATAGAATTTTACCTCTTATTTATCTTTCTTTCTTTTTAAGAGAATTAAGGCAAAAAGCTTTTCTGATTAAATAATATAATGGAAATGCCAAATATGTAAATAATTTATTTTGCTTTAATTGATCTCATTTAATTTTTTTTTTTTTTTTGCTGAGGCAATTGGGATTAAGTGACTTGCTCATGATCACACAGCTAGGAAGTGTTAAGTGTCTGAACTCAGGTACACTTAACTTTTTACCATTCTATTTTTATTTTGTTTTTTTTCTTTTATCTTTTCCGTTATAGGAAAATTTACTCCTAGAGCACTTAACCTGTCATTTAACTCTTATGTGTGTATTTATGTGTCGTTGTGTATTTTTATATGTGTATATATATTTGTCATTTGTTTCTCAATTTCCATTTCTTTGTATGGACAGTTCAGTAATATGTAAGATTAGGTTTGTCTTGGAGAAGTGAGAATATATTAAGTGTGTTAGAGTTAGTAAATGATAGCCAATAAACATTTAAAGGCCTACTATGTGCCATTTGTTATGCTAAGTGCTGGGAATACAAATGACTAAACACAAAACCTATTTACAATCTACTGGGGGAAGACAACCAAAAGAAAGTTGAAAAGAGAGGAAGAAGAGGAATCAGGTCTGTGGACTTAATGAAGAAGGCCAAAAGGAGTGCAGGTGGGTAGGAAATTATATATTTGGGGGGGGGGGGGAAGGGAATGTCTGTCCTGTCCTTTTCCCTTAAATGTAAGAGTTTATATCTTTAGCCTCCAATCAGAGGGTAGAGGCTAGAGGGTATTGATGAATCTAATTGGATTGTACAAGATGAGATTTCCAGGTTTTTACAAGGAGTAGAGTAGAGAAGTCAAAGAAATTAGAAATAGCCTGGCATTATAGAAAAACTATTGTAAACTAAAGTAAGGGGTTTACCTTTACCCTGATTGATACTTTTAGTTACAAAGCATTGCCTTCTGTTGTAAATGAAATATAATTAGAGAAAAGGAACAAAGGAAAAAGTAAGAATAAGAGAACAGAAGGGAGACTAGGAAGGAGAGAAAGATTGTTTAAATTAGATATGGTACCCCTTACCTTAAGTGTCATGAACTGTTTACTCTTATTTTAGTATAAGGTTTAACTTTTTTATTTTGACATTTCTCTGCAAGTCTCATACATGGTCTCATACACTAGCATTTAACATGGTGGGAAGAAGAGGAAAAAGATGTGTATAGAAATTTAGTTCTTTCAGCAAAGAATTTTGTTTAGCCCAAGAGAAGAGTGACAGCATGGAGGAGGTAATAGTAGTTAAACAAATCTGAACATAAATCAATAAATGTAATTGAGTTGATGAAAGACAGAATGAGAATAGGTGAGTAGTAGACACTAAAATCTTATTTAATTATCCTTTGTATCACTGATCTGTTTCCCTCCTTAAACTTTCCTGTTTTTGTTTTTGTTTTTGTTTTTGTTTTTTCAGTCATGCCAGAGTTTTCATGACCCCATTTGGGGGTTTTCTTGGCAAATATACTAGACTGGTTTGCCATTTTCTTCTCCAGCTCATTTTCCAGATGGGGAAACTTGAGGGAAATAGGGTAAAGTTACTTGCTTAGGGTCACACAACTAGTAAGTGTCTGAGGCCAGATTTAAACTCAAGAAGATGAGTCTTCTGGACTTTAGAGCTGGTACTCTTTCCAGTGTGCCACTTAGCTGTCCCTTAGAAAAATATATTCTAACCCATTTCCACAATAGCATTATGTTTTCAGATGGAAAGCCACTTAGCATATATCTATTATCACCTCAGTCTTCTAATTTTACACATGAGGAAACTGAGACTCACAAAGGTTAGGTTACCTGCACGAAGTCACAGAAGCAAAATGTGCTAGACTTGCAATTCAAACCCAGGTCTCCAACTCCAAATCCAAGGCCATGAGGTAGTGTGATGTAGACAACATAATAAGGGTTGAAGTTAGAGAGACCTGAACTTGAAGTGTACATTTGATCCTAGCTAGATAAGGCACTAAACCTTGGGAATAATAACAGCACAGATAAATGACGTATGTCAAGTCCTTTGCAAACCTTGAAAGGGCAGC
This sequence comes from Myrmecobius fasciatus, assembly GCA_023553655.1. Taxonomy (NCBI): domain Eukaryota; kingdom Metazoa; phylum Chordata; class Mammalia; order Dasyuromorphia; family Myrmecobiidae; genus Myrmecobius; species Myrmecobius fasciatus. The sequence continues at coordinate 22,644 of JAJPUD010015879.1, read as the reverse complement.
ATAAAATATTAGTATTAATTAGGAAAATATTTTAAAAGAATTTCCAGATTTGGTGACACTATGGAATATTGAATGGATCTGAATCAAGCTAATTCTCTGCCACTATTTTATATAAATATTCCTTCCTTTCAAAGAAAAGTATATATTTGATCAATACTGATTACTTATAGAGGAGAAATCTTTTTTTTCCATTTCTTTTATATTATCCTTACATTTTTTATCCTAACAAAATGATTATTAACCTATCCATTTTGACTTTAGAGAATTATAAAGCTCTTTACTTATTTGTTGTTAAAGAGTGGGATTCCCTGTCAGTTCGCTTATTTTCAGACCTTGTAAGATTTGCCTGAAAAGCCTTTTTCTTCATATCCTTCTCATCTTTAAGAATTGCTGAATAGCAGCAAGATGGCACAAGTACTGGCCCTGCTTGGAATTAAGATCCTGAGTTCAAATCCAGCCTCAGATATTTAATACTTACTAGCTGAATGACCTTGGACAAATCACTTAACCCCAATTGCCTTGTTTTAAAGAAAAAAGAATCGCTGAAACACATATTCTACATATTTAAGGCAGATTTTTTTTGGCGGGGGTAATAGTAGCTTTCTTGATATAGCTTTGCAGAGTACAATGCAGTAGGGTATTCCTATGTTCATTACCTCAGTTGGAAAGGTTCATAGTGTCTGTGTGATAAAAAGGCAAACTACTTTATTCATTGTTGGATTTTCATTTGATCTTAATCATATTGTTATTTATACTCTGGAATACAAATAGGGGAAACATAACCTGCCATTGCTTAGAAGGTATTTTTCTATTGCTAGATATAGTATCTAATGTTATTTGTTAGAATTTTATATATTAATCCATTGCCAAATTCTTAAGGCAGAGGGATAGGGTAAAATATTTTTTCTTTAGAATTGCTTCCTATATATGATGCTCATTTTCAGAAAGTCATGTTATTGAGATTGTCATAAAATATTTGTTTTCATTCCAGATTTACATCTGTAGAAAATGAGTGTGTGGAAAATTGATGGCTATCTTTTTCTAAAACAATAGATAGCTCTGAAATTTGACAAACATAATTAAATTAATGGTGGTGGATTTTTTTTATGGTTGTTTTTGTTTTATCTTCTAGGGTCCAGTTAACAATGTGTCTCCGTGCCATCATTAAACATGATTTTCCTGGTCACTGGACTGCTGTGGTAGACAAGATAGGCTATTACTTACAATCTCAAAGCAGTGGAAGCTGGCTTGGGAGCTTATTATGTTTGTATCAACTTGTGAAGACATATGAGTAAGTGGAGATTTCTCAGAAGATTACAGGGGTTATGTTCAATTGATGTTTAAAGAATATTGAATAAAAGTGATTAGCAAGTAGCAAGTTAAGTTTTATCATTTGTCTCTATATAAATTCATTTTTCTGGGTAATGGACCGTTCTGATTTTTTTCGATGTAAAAATAAAATAAAAGGGATACATTTTCTGTCTAGTCAAGATGGATAACCTTTTCCATAAAGGCTTTTTATAAAAATAGAGTAGGAATAGAGATAGAAATTAGATTTTGATTTCAATAGTGTAGGGAACTTTCAGTTGAGGAAATTCTGAGAGAATGTGTAGACTCTAAAACACTAAATTTAAATGGCTTGCCCAGGGTCACACTGCCTGTATGTTTCACAGTTGGTGCTTGAACCTAGGTCTTCATGGCTTTGAGGCTGATTTTCTAACCACCATTCCACTGTGCCTCTCAAACTTTTTTATAGGGTATTTGAAGTCATGGCAACAGACAAGATACACACATTGCAAAAGGAAGTAGATGAATGCAGAAAATAATGGGTTTCTCAACCTTATGTCGTTTAAAAAAAATTAAAGCCTAGCCTTAAAAATTGAAAGTATTTTTCAGATTTCAAGTTTCTAAGTTTGTAAATAAAAGATGTAAGATAATATATAATACAGTAAAAAGAGGTTAGGACTTAAAACTGGAGAACAGGGTTCACATTTTAGCTTCACCATCTACTGTCTCTGTGACCTTGAACAAATCAGTTAACCTCTGTGAGCCTCAGTTATCTCATTTGTAAATGAGGAGATGGGAACTGATTGCCTCTAGTCCCTTTCTGCTTTAAACCTATGAGCCTGTGAGATGATGGTAATGATGGTTAGCTTCCCTTCTATATTTCGGTTAAAGCAAGTTGGGTAGATTTACAGTCATTATTGCAAAATAGATTATTCTTCAGGCCCCTGAAACGTAGGATTTGTATAATTTAAATATCTTTATTTTATAAAAACAGCATTTTATTTTGTTTTTTTATTATATTATAATGGATTCTAGATAAGATGAAAGAATAAATTTCTCTCATTAAGGGTGCTTAATGGTACTTTAAAGACTGCAAAAGCAGAAGTACTAAAAGCTAGGAAGCTTCACTGAACTCTTCTACATTCTAGTTTTGTGACTCTGGGCAAGTCAGTTATCCTCAGGGTATTCTAGGCATCCCATTCAATTCTCTCAGAAGAGATTGACCTGCATTGATAATTTCCTCACCAGGCAGTTTCCTATGCCACAGAAATTACAGATCCAATTCCTATTCCTAGCTTTATCTGTTTAAAGGAGTCTATAGATAAATAATGAAATAACCTCTCCTGGGTTTATATTTTTTTATTAAAATTTTTCTTTTTATATTTTGAATTTAACAAACCTCAAAAAACATGAACAGTTCTTTGTATTAAGGGGTAAATAGCTGTCTAAAAGATATAGTCATATCTAGGGATAGAAAGAACACATTTAAAAGTTCTTGCACAATTTTGTTGAGCATATAAGTCAAAATTTTGGATAAAACATAATAGGTGAATAGCTAATATTTATGTAGTGCTTATTATGTTCCAGGCTGCATAACTTTGCATATTAGATGCTATTATTATATCCATTTTATAGACAAGGAAACTGAGATAAACTGATTAAGTATGACTTAGGGTCACTCAGCTCCTAAGTGTCTGAAGTGGATTTGAATTCAGGTCTTCCCGACTCCAATTCTGGCATTGTATCCATCGAATGCTTTCAAAGTTTTACTTAAAATATTCTTACTTTCAACAACAATAACAAATACAGCTATAACAGTAACTAGCATTTATATGGTGCTTTAAAGTTTTCAAAGCACTTCCTCACAATGATCCTGTGACAAGAGTTGTTATTATCCCTTGTTACAGATGAGGAAATTGAGGCAGAAAATGGGTAAGGGAATTAAATAACTAATAAGAGTTTAAGACAGGATTTCAATTGAAGTTATTTTTGATTCTAGGTTTAGTTATCTATTTGGTATATAAACCAAAATCTCAAGATCCAAGGAGAAAAAAGAATAAGACTTTTGAATATCAGCTAAATTATTTATCTTTACAAAAAAGGAAAGGTTCTTATTGCAAATAACTTGAAATTCTTAGAAAACATTTAGAAATGTTGGGGCATTATCTTTCTCTTTTCTTCCTTTTACTTAAAAAAATCATTATACTTACCTTAAATTCTGTTTAAAATTTCTGTTTTTTAAAAATTTTTTTTATTCCTTCCCTTTTTGTATTCATGTAGATACAAGAAATCAGAGGAAAGAGAACCTCTTATAGCAGCAATGCAAGTATTTTTGCCTCGAATTCAGCAGCAAATTATACAGCTTCTTCCTGATCCATCCCATTACTCTGTACTTCTTCAGAAGCAAATTCTGAAAATTTTCTATGCACTTGTTCAGGTACGGCTCTAATTCAGAGGATATATACATTTACACATTTATCAAACACTTTGACTTTATACTAATTATTAAACTGTAATGTTTACAGAGTACTTTGTTAGGATTTGGGGAAATGCAAAATTTAGATATATATATAGCCTTACTTTATGAAACCTACAATCTAGTAGGAGGTATAATATAGTGATAAATCTAAGTAATCATTGGAGTATTTCTACCCAAAATAAAGAGATAATAAGAGATCACTTAGTTGAATTCAAGCGAATTGGCTCAGGCATGCTATAAAATCATGGATATATATATATATATATATATATATATATATATATATATATATATATTTTGTAAATAGTGTTTTATTTTTTCCAATTACACATAAAGAATTTTCAACATTCATTTTTTAAATAAGATTTTGAGTTTCAGAATTTTCTCTCTCCTTCCTCCCCAAGACAACAAGCAATCTGATGTAGGTGATACCTGTACAATCATATTGAACATGTTTCTACAGTAATGTGAAAAAATAGAGAGAACAGAAAATAAAAGCCATGAAAATAGTATGCTCTGATTTACATGCAGACTCCATCGTTCCTCTGGTTGTGAATGCATAAGTCCTTTGGAACTGTCTTCAATCATTATATTGCTTAGAACAACTAAGTATTAAAGTGGATCATCACACAATGCTCCTGTTACTATGTACAGTATTCTGGTTGTTCTCACTTCATGTTCATGTAAGTCTTTTCAGGATTTTCTGAAACCTGCCTTCTCATCATTTCTTATTGCATAGTTCCATTACATTCATGTGCCACAACTTGTTCAGCCTTATCCCAATTGACGGGCATCCCTTCAATTTTAAATTCTTTACCACCACAAAAAGAGTTGCTACAAATATTTTTGTACATGTAGGTATCCCTTTTTTTCTGATCTCTTTGGGATGTAGATCTAGTAGTGGTATTACTGGTCAAAGAATAGGCATAGTTTTATAGGCTTTTGGGCATAGTTCCAAATTTCTCTCCAGTATGATTGGATCAGTTAACAACTCTCCCCAACAGTGCATTAATTGGGACATTAATGCATTTCTACATCTTCTCCAGTATTTATCATTGCTCTTTTCTGTCAGATTAGCCAGTCTGATAGATGTGAGGTGGTATCTCAAGAGTTGTTTTTTTAATTTGCATTTCTTTAATCATTAGTGATTTGGGGCATTTTTCAATATTATAGATAGTTTTAGTTTTGTCATCAGAAAACTACCTATTTGTGTACTTTGCTCACTTGTCAGTTTGACTTAGTCCTCTATATATTTGAGAAATGAGGCCTTTACATTTCTAAAATATATAAAGAATTAATTCAAATTTATAAGAATTCAAGCCATTCTCCAATTGATAAATGGCCAAAGGTATGAACAGACAATTTTCAGATGAAGAAATTGAAACTATTTCTTTCTAGTCATATGAAATGGTGCTCCAAATCACTATTGATCAAAGAAATGCAAATTAAGACAACTCTGAGATAGCACTACACACCTGTCAGATTGGCTAAAATGACAGGAAAAGATAATGATGAATGTTGGAGGGAATGTGGAGACACTGATGCATTGTTGGGGAACTGTGAACGGATCCAACCATTCTGGAGAGCAATTTGGAGCTGTGCTCAAAAAGTTATCAAACTGTGCATACCCTTTGACTCAGCAGTGTTTCTACTGGGCTTATATCCCAAAGAGATCTTAAAGGAAGGAAAGAGACCCACATGTGCAAAAATATTTGTGGCAGCCCTTTTTGTAATGGCAAGAAACTGGAAACTGAATGGATGCCCATCACTTGGAGAATGGCTGAATAAATTATGGTATATAAATGTTATGGAATATTATTGTTTTGTAAGAAATGACCAACAAGATAATTTCAGAGAGACCTGGAGAGACCTACATGAACTGATGCTAAGTGAAATGACAGAACAAGGAGATCATTATACATGGCAACAACAAGACTATACAATGATCAATTTTGATGGGCATGGTTCTCTTCAACAATAAGGTGATTCAAATCAGTTCCTATTGTTCAGTAATGAAGAAAGTCATATACAACTACAGAGAGGCTTGTGGGAATTTAGTGTGGACCACAACATAGCATTTTAACGCTTTCTCTTGATGTTTGCTTTCATTATTTTTCCTTCCTATGTTTTTTTTCTTTCTCTTTCTACATCTGATTTTTCTTGGGCAGCAAGATAACTGTATAAATATGTATACATATATTGGATTTATCATATATTTAAATATGTTTAACATGTATTAGACTACCTGCCATCTAAGAGAGGGGTTGGGAAGAAGAAGGGAAAAATTTGGAACAGAGTTTTGCAAAGGTCAATGTTGAAAAATTACTCATATGTTCTGTAAATTAAAAACTTTAATAATAAAAAAAAAGAATTAGGATCCTAAAAAAACACAAAAATCTTGTTTGGATTGGCTTTGTGCAAAAACTTTTAAATTTAATGTAATTAAAAGAATCCATTTAACATTTTACAATGTTCTCTATCTCTTGTTTGGTCATAAATTCTTTCCTTCTCCATGGATCTGACAAGTAAACTATTTCCTGCTCTCCCAATTTACTTATGGTATCACCATTTATGTTCAAATCATTTTGGCCTTATCTTGCTATATGATGTGAGATCTTGGTCTTTACCTAGTTTGTCCCATGATGTTTTTCAGTTTTTCTAAGTTTTTGTTCAAATAGTGAATTCTTATTCCAGAATTTAGTGTTATGTTCATCTAACAGTAGATGATTATAGCGTCTTTTGTACATAATTCATTCTACTGATCCACCACTCTTGTCTTAGTTAGTACCAAATAGTTTTTTTTTTTTTTTTCCTGAGGCAATTGGAGTTAAGTGACTTGCCCAGGGTCACAGCTAGGAAGTGCTAAGTGTCTAAAACCAGATTTGAACTCAGGTCTTCCTAACTTCAGGGCTGGTGCTCTATCCATTGTGCCATCTAGCTGCCCCAGTACCAAATAGTTTTGATGATTGTTGTTTTATAATATTCTTTTAGATTTGATACAACTAGACCATCTTCCATTGCATTTTTGTTTTAATAATTACCTTGATATTTTTGATCCTTTGTTCTTCCAGATAAATTTTTTAATTATTTTTTGTAGCTCTGTGAAATACATTTTTTTGGTAGTTTGATTGTTGTGGCATTGAATAAATAAATTAGTTTAGACAAAATTGTCATTTTTATCATACTATTTTGACCTGTCTATGAGCAGTTGATATTTTTCTAGTTGTTTATATCTGACTTCATATTTTGTAATTGTGTTCTTATAATTCATATAGTTTCTGGGTTTGTCTTAGTAGGTAGATTCTCAAATATTTTATATTGTCTACTATTTTTTGTAGTGGAATTTCTCTTTCTATCTCTTACTGCTGGGCTTTATTGGTCATATGTAGAAATACTGATGATTTCTGTGATTTTATTTTAGTCTTCGACTTTGGTAAAATTGTTAATTATTTCAAGTAGTTTTTTAGTTGATTCTCTAGGACTAAGTATAGCATATCATCTGCAAAGAGTGATAATTTTGTTTCCTCATTGCCTATTCTAATTCCTTCAATTTCTTTTCCTTTTTTTATTGCTAAAGCTAACATTTCTAGTATAGTATTGAATGATAATAGTGATCTTTGTTATATAATGAGCATGATATAATAAGGAGCATCCTTGTTTCACCCTGATCTTACTGAGTAGACTTCTAACATCCCCTTTACAGATATTGCTTGAAGATGATTTTAGATATTACTCGTCATTTTAAGGAAAACTTTTTATTCCTATGATTTCTAGTGTTTTTAATAGGAATGATGCTACGTTTTGTCAAAGGTTTTTTCTATATCTGTTGAGATAATTTCTATTGGTTTTGTTACTGATATGGTCAATTGAATAATGGTTTTCCTAATATTGACCCAGCCTTGCATTCCTACTATCAATCCTACTTGCTTATAATGTTATCCTGGTGATAAATTCCTGTATTCTCTTTACTAGTATTTTACTTAAAATTTTTGACATCAGTGTTCATTAAGGAGATTAGCCTATAATTTTCTTTCTCTTTTGACTCTTCTTGTTTTATTTATATAAGCACTACATTTGTATCATAAAAGAAATTTGGTAGGACTTTTTCATCTATTTATTTCAATTAATCTTTGGAATTAATTGTTCTTTGAATGTTTGGTAGAATTCACTTGTAAATCTATCTAGCCCTGTTGGTTTTTTTCTTAGGGAGTTTTCATTGATGGCTTGTTCAATTTCTTTTTTCTAAATAGGGTTAAATATTTTATTTCCTTTTCTATTAATCTAGGCAGTTTATATTTTTGCATTTCATTTCACTTAGAGTGTCAGATTTATTGGCTTGCAGGTGAGCAAAATAACTCCTCATTATTGTGTTAATTTTTTCATTGGTGGTGAATTCATCTTTTTCATTTATGATACTGATAATTTTTTTTTTAAATCAAATTAATCAGAGGTTTATCTGTTTTATTATTATTTCACAAAAATCTAATTTATTTTTTAGTTTTATTTATTAGTTCAGTAGGTTTTTTTTTTACTTTTACTGAATTTCTTTGATTTTCAGAATTTCCGATTTGGTATTAAATTGGGGATTTTTAATTGGTCCTTTCTTTAGCTGTTATAGTTGCATGCCCAATTCATTCATTCTTTCTGTTTTATGGATGTAAACATTTAAAGATATAAAGTATTGCTTTGAAATTCTTTATTGAAATAGTAATATTTGAAATAATTGGTTAGAAATCTAAGTATTGCTTTGCCTATGTCTATTTGATTTCAATGAATTTTTAATCTATCTTTCCATGGCCCTTAAATTACATGTAATTTCTGTAGCATCATGATTTGAAAAGGATGCTTTAAATATTTTTGCCTTTTGTATTTGTTTGTAAGGTTTTTGTGTTCTAATACATAGGCAATTTTTGTGAAGCTACTATGTATTACTAGAATTTTTCTCCAAGAGTTCTATCATATCTAACTTTTCTAAAATTCTGTTCACCTCCTCAATTTTTTTCTTGTTTATTTTTTGGTTAGATTTATCTAGTTCTGAGAGGAAGAGGTTGAGGTTCCTCACTAGTATAGTTTTATATTATTTCTCCTGTAACTTATTTAATTTTTTTCTTTAGACATTCATATGCTATACCATTTGATACTTATATATTTATTATCGATAATTTTTCATTATCTATGACAGTGATCCTCAAAATGTGGTGAAGAGAATTCTGAAACACTTTCAGAAGGTCTGTAAATTCAAAATTAGTTTTTATTTTTAATATGGTAAATATCTTTAAATAGAATCCACATAAAAACTTTTGGACAGATCCTCAATAATTTTTAGTAGTATAAACATACTGTGAACAGAAGTTTGAGAACTACTGGTCTGTGATAGCAAGATATAGTTTCCTTCCTTGTCTATTTTAATTAGATCTATTCTTGTCTTTGCTTGGTCATGATTTTCCATTTCTGTTTTTATTTTATTTTATTTTTTAACTTCAGCTGAAACCATAATATACTCTGTTCTAGCTTTTTACCTTTACTCTGTGTGTATCTTTCTGCCTGGTTCAGATGTGTTTATGGGAAAGTTCATCTCATTCACATTCACAGTTATGATTACTATGTATTTTCCTCCATCCTTTTTCCCCCATTTATACTTTTCTTTCTCTCCTTTCCTCCATCCCTCCTTACCTGTGTTTTGATTTTTGCCATCTCCCATTTTTTATCTTCTTCCAGTTGAATTTTTATTTTTCTTCCCTTAATTTTTAAGATACTAGCACATCAAAATCAACTTATATTCATACTTTCTTGTCTATATATACTTTTTCTAAATGCCCTAATATAGTTCTTAAGAGTTACAAGTTATCATCTTTCCATGTAGGGCTGTAAGTAGTTGAATTTTATTGAAATTTTTTTCTTTACTATTTATCTTTATATGTTTTTTACACTTGTATTTATCTTGTAAAGATCAGATTTTCTCTTCAGCTTTGGTCTTTTCATCAAGAAAATTTGAAGATTCCTCCTATTCATTGATCTTTTCCCTCAAAAGTTTGCTTAATTTTTTTAGGTAATTGATTCTTGGTTGTAATCCATATTCCTTTGCCTTGTGGTGATTGGTGGATTCTTTACATTTCTGTTTTACCCTCTTGTTAAGATGTCAGGGCAGTTTTCCTCAATAATTTCTTGAAAAACTCTGTCCAGGCTCCTTTTTTGATGTTGGCTTCTAGTAGTCCGGTAAGTCTTAAATTCTCTCTTCTGGATCTATTTTCCAGGTCAGTTGTTTTTCCAGTGAGGTATTTTACATTTTCTTACATTTTTTCATTCTTATTTATTTATTTATTTATTTGATTGATTCTTGATGTCTCATTGAGTCATTAGCTTCCATTTGCCCAATTCTAATTTTTAAGGAATTGTTAGCTTTTGTACTTCCTTTTCCAGTTGGCCAGTTCTATTTTTTAAGGAATTGTTTCTTCAGTTAATTTTTGTATTTCCTTTTCCAAGCTGTTGACTCTTTTTTTCATGCTTCTCTTGAATAGCCCTCATTTCTTTTCCCAGCTTTTCTTCTACCTTTCTTCTTTGATTTTTCAAATCCTATTTGAGTTCTTTCAATAGGACTTTACATGCCTTGTTAGCATAGTTGATGGCATAGTAGCTTTCTTTGGTCAGGGCTCTTTTTTGTTTTTGTTTTTGCTCATTTTCTAACCTTTTTTGTTATTTTTTGAAGCTGATCTCTGCTCCTGTGGAGCAGGGTCATCTATCCCAAACCTGGGGTCAGGGGTCTGGTAACTGACTTTCTGTGCCAGGTCCTTTAGGGCTGGAAGCTTGCACACTGAAAAATAGAGTGGCTCAATCTAGTCACTGCTATTGTATTTGGATTACTGAGACTCAAAATTTACTAGCTGTGCCGGGGTTGGAGACTTCACAGTTGGTCTTCAATGCCATTGGTTTTCTGAGTCAGGACTGTGGGGCTTCAGTTGTCGATATATGCTAACAAGCTCCCATTGACTTGCCTAGGCATCCTCTGTACTTTGCTATTCTCTTTGACCCAAGTGAGACAGGCCTCTAATGAAGTGCTGCAAAACAGTTTCACTCTATTCTTTTGTGGGTTCTGTCATTTTAGAATTCTTTTAGAGGCTTGATTTAATGTTTCCAAGGGAAACTGGGGAGACTTCAGGCAATTTCCTGGGTTGATTTTGCCATTCTTGCTCCATATCCAATCTTTCAATGTTCAGTGCCTGTATATTGAAATTGAGAGATGTGATTGCTGAGTCATTGTCAGTGAACTTTGTAAGATCTTTGGGAAAGGAGAGGTATTGCATAATTTAAAAAGAAGTTGGAAAAAAATCTGTTGCAAAGAATTCAGCTGTATTCTTGATTTATATTGCTATAAACATTCTATTGGGTAATAAATAGATGGGTAAATGAACATTTAGAGAAGGGCTGAGATGACTTACTCAAAAATGGGTCTTATTAGACTAGCTTTCTTTCTTTTTCCTTCCTTTTTTTGGGAGGATGGGGTGGGGAAAGGTTTGTTTTTTGGACCAGGATTGAGTGAGAGAACTACAATTTATCTAGATTTTAGTAGAGAGTTTAATAAATTATCTCTTGTTGTTGTGGAAATGATGTAAAGATGTGGTTTAACTGGTAGTACAATTCATTGGATTTAGAAATTGGCTAATTGACAGACTCCATTAGTAATCATTAAGTGTTTGAGGTTAGCTTGGCAGTAAATCTTTAGGGTATTGCTTCAGGATACTTTGTTTAATATAGTTATTATAATTATCAATGTATATTATAACTTGCTATAAATCGAATGCTGATCAAATTTGTGTTAGCGGGGCAGCTAGATGGCGCAGTGGATAGAGCACTAGCCCTGAAGTCAGGAAGACCTGAGTTCAAATCTGGTCTCAGACACTTAACATTCCCTAGCTGTGTGACCCTGGGCAAGTCACTTAACCTCAATTGCCTCAGCAAAAAAAAAAAAAAAAAAAATTGTATTAGCACAAAGCTTGGTGGAGTAGCTGACCCCCTGAATTATAATCAGGATCCACAAAAAAATTTTCATGGTTGATATAACCTTGTGACAAATTCAGAAAGATGAAATTTAGAGCATAAGAAATGGATCTCAGTTTTCATTGTTACAAGCCTTCTGCCAGTCCATGTCATCTTCTTTTCTTCTACTTAACAATGTTAGAGAGTGACTAGATCACTGAGAGATTAAATAGGTTGGCCAAGTAATTCTGCTGGAAATGTGTTAAAGGCTTGACTTCAATACAGGTAATTCTGGGTATCACAATAGTTCTGTGTCCATTATGGTTGAAATTTAGTATTCAGTATCCATTAAGATGAAATTTAGAAATGATAAATATGATAAATTTAAATCTTACAGTTGGCTGGAAAATTGATTTTGCAGTTACAAGTTTTAAAAAAAACAAATAGATGGATTAGTGAATAAATAAAAAAATAAGAGTTTATTTTGTGCCAAACATTCTATCTAAAATAGATACAAATAGAGAAGTAAGACAATTCTTGATCTCAAAGAGCTGATGTATAGATCATCTTGATGATCCAATGGATAGAGCTCCAGGTCTGAAATCAGGAAAGCTTCTTTTCTAGAGTTCAAATCTGAACACAGATATTTATTTATTAGCCATGTGACTTTGGGCAAGTTACTTAACCCTTTAGTTTACTTATATGTGAAATGAGCTAGAAAAGGAAATGGCAGTATCTTTGCCTTCAAAAAACACCCCAAAGAGGTCATTAAGAGTCATGCCTATCATTTCTTTTTATTATTATTATTTTTTTATTAAAGCTTTTTATTTGCAAAATATATGTATGGGCAGTTTTTCAACATTGACCCTTGCAAAGCTTTCTGTTTCAAATTCCACCCCGCCCCTGGTCTTCACCCCTCCCCTAGATGGCAGGAAGTCTACTACATATTAAGTATGTTGAAATACTTGACAAATTGAATATGTGTATACATATTTTTACAGTTATCTTTCTGTGTAAGAAAAGTCAGATCTACAAGAAAAAAAAAATCTGAGAAGAGAAACACAATGCAAGCAAACATCAAGAGAGAGCATGAAAATGTTATGTTGTGGTCCACATTTCATATCCCTCTCTCTGGGTGTCTATATCTTTCTTTTTTTTTTTTATTAAAGCTTATTATTTGCAAAACATATGTATGGGTAATTGTTCAACATTGACCCTTACAAAGCTTTCTGTTAACAAATTCCCACCCCCCAATTCTTACCCCTCCCCTAGACGACAGAAAGTCCACTGCATGTAAATTATGTTAAACTACTTGACAAATCAAATATATGTATACATATTTCCACACCCATCATTGTTGTGGAAGAAAAATTGTATCTACAAGAAAAAAAAAGTTGAGGAAGGAAACACAATGCAAGCAAACATCAATAGAGAGCATGAAAATGTTTTGTTGTGGTCCACATTTCATATCCCTCTCTCTGGGTGTATATGGCTTTCTTCACTGAACAATTGGAACTGGCTTGAAACATTTCATTGTTGAAGAGAGCCATGTCCATCAGAATTGATCATCATATAGTCTTGTTGTTGCTGTGTATAATGATCTCCTGATTCTGCTTATGTCACTCAGCATCAGTTCATGCAAGTCTCTCCAGGCCTCTCTGGAATCATCTTGCTGGTCATTTCTTACAGAACAATAATATTCCATAACATTCATATATCATAATTTATTCAGCCATTCTCCAATTGATGGGCATCCATTTAGTTTCCAGTTTCTAGCCACTACAAAAAGGGCTGCCACAAACATTCTTGCACATGTGGGGCCCTTTCCTTCCTTTAAGATCTCTTTGGGAGACAAGCCCAATAGAAACACTGCTGAGTCAAAGGGTATGCACAGTTTGATAACATTTTGACCATAGTTCCAAATGGCTTTCCAGAATGGTTGAATCCATTTCCAGTTACACCATTCCAGTGTCCCACATCCCCTCCAACATTCATCATTACTTTTTCCTGTCATTTTAGCCAATCTGACAGGTGTGTAGTGATACTTCAGAGTTGTCTTAATTTGCATTTCTCTGATCAATAGTGATTTGGAGCACCTTTTCATATGACTAGAAATAGTTTTAATTTCATCATCTGAAAATTGTTCATATCCTTTCACCATTTATCGATTGGAGAGTGGCTTGAATTCTTATAAATATGAGACAGTTCTCTATATATTTTAGAAATGAGGCATTTATCAGAACCCTTAAATGTAAAGATGATTTCCTAATTTATTGCTTCCCTCCTAATCTTGTCTGCATTAGTTTGGTTTGTACAAAAACTTTTTAACTTAATATAGTCAAAATTATCTGGTGTTCAATTAAGAGTTCCAGTTCTTCTTTGGACATAAATTTATTCCATCTTCACAGGTCTAAAAGGGAAACTATCTTATGTTCCTCTGATTTGCTTATAATATCACTCTTTATATCTAAATCATGAACCCATTTAGATCTTATCTTGGTATGTGGTGTTAGGTGTGGATTAAGTCCTAATGTCTTCCACACTAGTTTCCAATTTTCCCAGAAGTTTTTGTCGAATAGTGAGTACTTATCCCAAGAGATGGGGTTTTTGGGTTTATCAGACACTAAATTGCTTTAATTATTGCCTAGCTTGTCCTGTGATCCTATCCTATGCCACTGATCGACTACTCTATTTCTTAGCCAGTACCAAATGGTTCTGATGACCTCTGCTTTATAATATAGTTTTAGATCTGGCACAGCTAGGCCACCATCATTAGTCTTTTTTTTTCATTAATTCCCTTGAAATTCTTGACCTTTTGTTCTTCCAGATGAACTTTGCTACTATTTTTTTCTAGATCTATAAAATAATTTCTTGGGAGTTTGATTGGTATGGTACTAAATAAGTAAATTAGTTTGGGTAGTATTGTCATTTTTATTATATTCGCTCGGCTTACTCATGACCACTTGATGTTTTTCCAATTGATTAGGTCTGATTTTATTTGTGTGGAAAATGTTTTGTAGTTTAGTTCATATAGTTTCAGACTTTTCCTTGGCATATAGATTCCTAAATATTTTATGCTATCAACAGTTATTTTCAATGGAATTTCTTTTTGTATATCTTGCTGCTGAAGTTTGTTGGTAATATATAAAAATGCTAATGATTTATGTGGATTTATTTTGTATCCTGCAACTTTGCTGAAGTTGTGAATTGTTTCTAGTAATTTTTTAGTTGACTTTCTAGGGTTCTCTAAGTATACCATCATGTCATCTGCAAAGAGTGATAATTTGGTTTCCTCATCACCTACTCTAATTCCTTTTATCTCTTTTTCTTCTCTTACTGCCAAAGCTAACATTTCTAATACAGTATTTAATAGTAATGGTGACAGTGGGCAGCCTTGTTTCACTCCTGATCTTATTGGGAATGGTTCTAGTTTGTCTCCATTACATATGATGCTTGCTGATGGTTTTAAGTAGCTACTAATCATTTTAAGGAAAAGCCCATTTATTCCTATACTCTCTAGTGTTTTTTAATAGGAAAGGGTGTTGGATTTTATAAAATGCTTTTTCTGCATCTATTGAGATAATCATATGATTTTTGTTAGTTTGGTTATTAATATAATTGATTATGATGATAGTTTTCCTAATATTGAACCAGCCCTACATTCCTAGTATAAATCCTACTTGGTCATAGTGTATTATCCTGGGGATGACGTTCTGCAATCTCATTTCTAATATTTATGATTTTTGCATCAATAATCATTAGGGAAATTGGTCTATAGTTTTCTTTCTCTGTTTTCACCCTACCTGGTTTAGCTATCAGCACCATATCTGTATCATAGAAGGAATTTGGTAGTGCAGCTTTTTTCCTTATTTTTTCAAATAGTTTATATAGTATTGGAATTAATTGTTCTTTGAATGTTTGGTAGAATTCACATGTAAATCCTTCTAGCCCTGGAGATTTTTTCTTAGGGAGTTGATTAGTAGCTTGTTCTATTTCTTTTTCTAAAACAGGGCAGTCTATATTTTTGTGGATATTCCTCCATTTCATTTCCATTATCAAATTTACTAGCATAAAGTTGGGCAAAGAAACTCCTAATTATTACTCTAATTTCCTCTTCATTGGACGAAAGTTCTCCCTTATCATTTTTGAGACTAACAATTTGATTTTCCTCTTTGTTTTTTCGAATCAAGTTAACTAAAGGCCTATCTATTTTGTTGGTTTTTTTTTTCATAAAACCAACTCTTAGTTTTATTTATTAATTCAATAGTTTTCTTATTTTCAATTTTATTAATCTCCCCTTTTATTTTTAGAATTTCCAATTTGGTATTTAATTGAGGGTTTTAATTTGTTCTTTTTCTAGCTTTTTTAATAGTAAGCCAAACTCATTGATCTTGTCTTTCTCCATTTTATACAAGTAAGCATCTAGAGATATGAAATTACCCTTTATAACCACTTTGGTCGTATCCTACAAATTTTGGTTCTTTTTCTCATTATTGTCATTCTCCTGGATGAAATTATTAATTGTGTCTATGATTTGCTCTTTCACCCATTCATTCTTTAGAATTAGATTATTTAATTTCTAATTAAGTTTTGGTCTACCTTCTCCTGGCCTTATATTACATGTGATTTTTATTGCATCATGATCTGAAAAAGATGCACTTGCAGTTTCTGCCTTTCTGCATTTGATTTTGAGGTTTTTATGCCCCAACACATGGTCAATTTTTGTATAAGTTCCATGAACCGCAGAGAAAAAAATAAACTCCCTTCTGTCTCCATTCAATTTTCTCCAAAGATCTATCATACCTAACTTTTCTAACATTTTGTTTACTTCCCTAACTTCTTTCTTATTTATTTTGTGGTTTGATTTATGTAATTCTGAGAGAGCAACTTTGAGCTCCCCACTAGTATAGTTTTGTTGTCTGTTTCTTCTTCCATCTCTCTTAATTTCTCCTCTAGGAATTTGGATGCTATACCACTTGGTGTATATATGTTTATTATTGAAATTGCTTCATTATCTATGGTACCCTTTAATAAAATATAGTTTCCTTCCTTATCTCTTTTAATTAGATCTTGGCTTTTACTTGATCTGAGATCAGGATTGCTACCCCTGCTTTTTTTTTGTTGTTGTTCATAATAGCATAATACATTCTGCTCCAGCCCTTGACCTTCACTCTGTATGTATTTGTATATTTTAGATGTGTTTCTTGTAAACTACAAGACTTTTAATCCAGTCTGCCAACCGCTTCCATTTTATGGGAGAGTTCATCCCATTCACATTCCCAATTAAAATAACTAAATCTGTATTTCCTGCCATCTTATTTACCCAAAGTTATGTTTTCCTCTTTCCTTTCTCCTTTCTCCCTTCCCCCTCCCCTCTAACATTTCTCCCCCCTTTAGAACCTCTCCCTTTTTTTTTTTTACACTTTTCCCCTATTTCTTCTATTTTCCCTTCTATTAGTCTATCTTTTCTTTTCCTACTTCCCTATAAGGAGGAACAAGTTTTTCTGCGAAACCAAATGTCTGATATACTCTTTTAGAGCCCAATCTGACGAGAGTAAGATTCACACAATACTCATCCCCCTCCCTTCTTTTCCTCAATTATATTAGGTTTTCTTTTCTTCTTCATGAGATTTTACCTTATTTTTACCTCCTTTTTTTTAAATTGTATTTTACCTTCTTCCCCCTCTTTTTCCAGTATGATAGCCCTTCCACCTCTAGTTTCTTTTTCATTTTATCAAAGTAAAATTAAATTATACCCCCATTCTTTTAAGTATACCCATTGTAGAAATATAGTTCTAAAGAGTTCTTTCCTTCTCTTGAGTTCTGTGTTTGGAGGTCAAATTTTTTGTTCAGATCTGGTCTTTTCATTAGAATTGGGTGAATTTCACCTATATCATTGAATGACCGTCTTCTTCCCTGGAAGGTAATGCTTATTCTAGCTGGATAATTTATTCTTGGCTGTAATCCAGGTTCCTTTGCCTTTCAGAATTTCTGATTTCAGGCCCTTTGATCCTTTAATGTGGAAGCTGACAGATCTTGTGTGATTCTAATTACAGTTCCTCAGTATTTGAATTGTTTCTTTCTAACTGCTTGCAATATTTTTTCCTTGGTGCAATAGCCCTGAAATTTAGCCACACTATTCCTTGGGGTTTTAATTTTGGGGTCTGTTTCACGAAGTAATCGGGGAATTTTTTCAGTGGCAATTTTGCCTTCTGATTCTAAAACATCAGGGCAGTTTTCTTACTGATTTCCTCGAAGATAGTGTCTAGGTTCTTTTTTTCATCATGGCTTTCAGGGAGTTCAATAATTGTCTCTCCTATATCTGTTTTCCAAGTCAGTTGTTTTTCCTAGGAGATATTTCACATTTTCTTCTATTTTTTCTTTTTTGTTTTTGTTTTTGTTTTTGTTTTTGTTTTTGTTTTTGTTTTTGTTTGACTGATTCTTGGTCTTTTTGAGTCATTCACTTGCATTTGTTCAATTTTAATTTTTTTTATTTCCATAACATATATTTGGGTAGTCCCTCAGCACTGATCTTTACAAAGCTTTCCATTATAAATTTTACCCCCAGTCCCCACCCCTAGATGGCTGGATATCCACTACATGTTAATTATGTTAAAATACTTGACAATTCGATTATATGTATGCATATTTCCACACTTATCATTGTTGTGCAAGAAAAATCGTATCTACAAGAAAGAAAAATCGTATCTACAAGGAAGAAAAATGAGATAAAGGAAACATACTGCAAGCAAACATTAATTGAGAGGATGAAAATGTTATGTTGTGGTCCACATTTCACATCCCTCTCTCTGGGTATATATGGCTTTCTTCAGTGAACGTTTGAAACTGGTTTGAAACATTTCATTGTTGAAGAGAACCATGTCCTTCAGAATTGATCATCATATAGTCTTGTTGTTGCCGTGTATAATGATGTCCTGGTTCTGCTCATTTCACTCAGCATCAGTTCATGCAAGTCTCTCCAGGCCTCTCTGAAATCGTCCTGCTGGTCGTTTCTTACAGAACCATAATATTCCATGACATTCATATACCATAATTTAATCAGCCATTCTCCAATTGAAGGGTATCCCTTCAGTTTCCAATTTCTTGCCACTACAAAAAGGGCTGCCACAAACATTCTTGCACATGTGGGGCCCTTTCCTTCCTTTATGATTTCTTTGGGATATAGGCCCAATAGAAACGCTGCTGGGTCAAAGGGTATGCACAGTTTGATAACTTTTTGAGCATAGTTCCAAATTGCTCTCCAGAATGGCTGGATCCATTCACAGTTCCGCCAACAATGTATTAGTGTCCCAGCTTTCCCACATTCCCTCCAACATTCATCATTATCTTTTCCCGTCATGTTAGCCAATCTGACAGGTGTGTTGTGGTACCTCAGGGTTGTCTTAATTTGCATTTTTGTGATCAGTAGTGATTTGAAGCACCTTTTCATATGACTACAAATAGTTTTATCAATTTTAATTTTTAAAGTATTATTTTCTTCATTTACCTTTTTTAGCTCCTTTTGTAACTGGCCAAATGAATTTTTTTGTTCATTGCAGTTTTTTTTCATCTTAATCAATTTTGTTTTCCAGTGAATTGTTGTTTTTTTTCCATTTCGCCAATTTTGGTTTTTCAGTGAGTTGTCTCTTTCCATTTCGCCAATATTGTTTTTCAGTGAGTTGTCTTTTTCCATTTTGCCAGTTTTGTTTTTCAGTGAATTGGAGTCTTTTTCATATTTCTTTTGTAGAGCTAATGCTATTTCCGTTCTTTTTTTTTTTTTTTTGCTTTTTCCTGAGGTAACTGAGGTTATGTGACTTGCCCAGGGTCACACAGCTAGGGAGTGTTAAGTGTCTGAGATCAAATTTGAACTCAGGTCCTCCTGACTTCAGGGCTGGTGCTCTATCCACTGCGTATTTCCATTTTTTTTTTTTTTGCAATGATCTCAATTCATTTCCCCATTTTTCTTCTAACTCTCTTTTGAGACTCTATGCAATCTTGTAAGTAAGCCTTGTGAAATGGGGACCAGCTTATGACTCCCTTTGTGGCTTCCTCTGGAGTTGCTTTACCTTTAGGCACCTCAGGATCTGAAGTTTGCCTTTCTTTCTCTCCATAAAAGCTGTCCATAGTGGTAGTTCTTTTCTGTTTCTTACTCATTTTTTAAAGTTTGAGGTCTGTTTAAAGCAGAGGGGTGGCAAATGCTTCAGTTCGCCCTGGGGTAGTTGGCTGTTTGATTTCTGGTGCTTGGCTTTCTGGGTTAGGTCCAGTGTTCTCACTGGTTTTCAGACTACCTCTTACTAAAGGCAGATCTGCCAAAGTACATGCCCACAACCAGAGCAAAGTGGTCCAAGTGTCACCCAGGGATTTCCCAGGGGCTTAGAATCTGCCACGCTCTGTCCCATCCCTGACTTCCTGCCCTGTTTGTGTGCTGCCTCCTGAGCTCGGCAAACTGCCTGATTTCCTGCCTCTCTGAAACAGACCTGCTCCGAAGCTCTTCCAAGGTAACTTTTGCTGGAAATGTATTGCATTCCAAGTATTTGGGGACACTTTCACTCCAGAACCAGTTTAGAGGCTTAATCTGCTGTTGGTTTGAGAGAATATCAAAGGGGGCCACAGAGTGTCGTCTGCCCTCTGCCATCTTGGCTCTGCCCCTCCTGATTAGATTAAATTTAAAAGGTTTTGCAGAAACAAAACTAATACAGCCAATATTAGAACGGAAGTAGAAAGCTGGGGGAAAAATTTGTAGCCAGTTTTTCTGATAAAGGCCTCATTTCTAAAATATAGTTACTTAAATTTAAAAGAATATAAACCATTCCCAAATTGCAAAATGCTCAAAGGATATGAACAGACAGTTTTCAGATTAAAGTTATTTCTAGTCATATGAAAAATGCTCCAAATCACAAAATTACTGATTAGCTTATTGTTATGTATTCTGATGAATACTTACTACTTTCCTTTCCCCTATTCTTATGTTTCCTGATTAAAAAAAGAGGTAGGGGAAAAGTGAACGATTAGAAATGAGTAGGTGAATAGAAAAAATTATTTGATTCAAAATTAAACTTACTAGAGTAAATATCCAGAGTGTCATTATTCTGATTTTATCTTAAAATAGTGCCCCTTCTTTCAGTCTATTTTAGGGAGAGTTCCATCTAGAACAAGATGATAAGGATATTGAGATTTAAAAAAAAAAAATATTGGGGAAGCCGTTAAGGAAAAGGTAGAATGCATATTAATGGGTAAGGGTTTTGTATAGTAATTGTTGTTGGAAGACTTTCAGGGATCTGGATAAATTATGGATAAAAATGGAGCTTGTTAGTAGCCTCTTTCTTTCACTGTAATTTTCAGGTTCTATTTTGACTGAGCTTGGTCAGTTAAATCTTAGCCAGGAAAATATCTTAAGGTAGGAGAGTTGTTTTTTTTTCTGTCCCTGACCATGCATGACAGATAATTTTTTTTTTATTTTTATTTTATTTTTATTTTATTTTTTTAATTTATTTTTATTTTTTATTTTTTTTGCTTTTTTGCTGAGGCATTTGAGGTTAAGTGACTTGCCCAGGGTCACACAGCTAGGAAGTATCTGAGACCAGATTTGAACTCAGGTCCTCCTGACTTCAGGGCTGGTGCTCTAACCACTGCGCCACCTAGCTGCCCTGATGACAGATAATTTTGAACAAGTTGCAGAATATTTCTGTCTCTTTGATAGTTTAATAGTTTGAGAATGAGAGCCATAGTTTTGTTTGTGATTTGTTATCTTTTGGATGAAAGAGACAATTGCTGAGGAAAGTGGGATACACATACACACACTCTCTCTCTCTCTCTCTCTCTCTCTCTCTCTCTCTCTATGTGCTTATAACATGTATTTATAGATACACATAAATATGTAAACATGCATATACACAAATTTAATACACATAAAACCATACCTATAAATACATTGTAAAAATACATATAAACACATTATAAATATATATAAGCATACACATGAATACACAATACATAAAACCACATATTTTTTTTTTTTGTCGCATAACGTAGCCTAGCATATTTAAATCATTTGCTATCTTTTTCTTCTTATTATCTCTTCAGGGATCTGTCTTTACTCTGGACAAAAATATATTTTTGTTAAAATATGTTTCATTTCCTCAAGAATTTAGAGTTAGGAATTTAGATTTCCAGCAACAGTGAGTAGCCTAGTAGAGAACCAGGAAATAAGTTATTTTTATTTTATTTATTTATTTATTTATTTTTTTGCTGAGGCAATTGAGGTTAAGTGACTTGCCCAGGGTCACACAGCTAGAGAATGCTAAGTGTCTGAGATCAGATATTGAACTCTGGTCCTCTTGACTTCAGGGCTGGTGCTCTATCCATTGTGCCCACCTAGCTGCCCCGACGTATATTTTTTTCAAAGGCCTTTTTAGCAAGCAAAATTGTCCTCTACAAAAATCCAGTATTGAGCTTTGATTCAGTACCATATATTATTTGATGGTGATGATGACAACCACAGAACATCATCTGGAATACCCTATTTTATTTTATTTTTTTATTAAAGTCTTTTATTTGCATAACATATGTATGGGTAGTTCCTCAACATTGATCCTTACAAAGCTTTCCGTTACAAATTTTCCCCCTAGTCCCCTCCCCTCCCCTAGATGGCAGGAAGTCCACTACATGTTAATTATATTAATATGCTTGAGAAGTTGAATATATGTATACATATTTTCATACTTATCTTGCTGTGCAAGAACAATTGTATCTACATCTGAGAAAGGAAACACAATGCAAGAAAACATCGATAGAGACCATGAAAATTTTATGTTTTGGTCCACATTTCATATCCCTCTCTTTGGGTGTATATGACTTTCTTCACTGAACAATTGGAACTGGTTTGAGACATTTCATTGTTGAAG